>QFDD01001114.1:0-30027 GCA_006871305.1 Vachellia collinsii
GGTTGTGAAGTTCATCATTTTTTATGAGCACTCAAACCGATTCCAAAAACATTCAAATAAGGCATTGTTACAATTAATATAAAGTTTATGAATTTAAATTAGAGAAATTAATATGTAAGTTTCTATGATATAAATTCATTTTTAATTACGTCTTGTCTCTCACACCCAACCCTTCCTATTTAATAAATATAACCTTCATAGTTGTGTTTGGATCAATGTGGATAAATAAGAAAGGGCTAAAATTCACTCATTTTTGGGCCTGGGTCCATGCTCTTCCCCTGGCCCTGGGCTTTACCCATCTGTTTGGTCTCTATCACCATTCGTCCCTTCAAAATCAGACACCAGACCAGGGCATTTAATAGTCATATGAAAGAGATTGCTAACCGTTTAAAATAAACGTGTGGCAAAAAGGAAAACAAAAACTACAAAATGAGAGAGATACTACTACCTGTGTAGCTCAAGTGTTTTCAATGGATACAAGTTTCCTTTTAATTAGTTGTGTGAAGCAATTTCCAAAACACAAAAAGAAAGAACCAAAGGGATAATCCGAGTGAGAGAGATGCCTGTGTAGCTGAATCGTTCATGGATTACGTCCATTGTTTTTCTTTTGTCATAACCAACAAAACGTTAATTTTAGATCCTTGTCTCCATCACCACATTACATTATTAGCTTCCTTGAGAGCCACAAATTAACATTAAATACTATTACTCTCCACCGTCTCTCATAAACTAAAGGGACTCTGCTTGGTTGAAACACTCCATATTAGCCAACAAAAGTTTAGTTTTTATACTCCCTCTCCTCACCCCTCACCGTAAAACTTTGTTTCAGGTGAAGATTGCAGTATAAATAAGATCTTATATTTAGGATAAGATATACTAATTAATGAAGATTTGGCTTATAACTTGTATAACAATAAGGATTTATCCCATCAAGTGGGGTCGGTTATATAGATCACATAACACCATTATACTGTATCGTAGAATAGATCATGTTATAGATTATTAGTCAAAAGATCTCTCTTTATAACATCATTAAATGCGCTTATGTCTTCATCTATTTATTTTCAGATGATTCTATAATGCTTGATCAGCCCTCTTCAACGATGCCTCCAATAGTATCATTTGAACATATGCGAACTATTTCAAACAATTTTTTTAATCATTTTCCCTTAATACATACAACTCCAAATCGTCTACATATTTAAACATTACAGATCCTAATATTTTTTTTGCCAACTTTACACATCCTAATATTAGTTACACTCATTTATGCTCATCTTATCCCTTTAAAATATAACATTTATTATAATATAGTATTGCTAGTCTTATAGTTATAACAATGTAATGAAATTTTCCTTTTACCTCATTGGATGCTTTCCAAACACAAAGTTGCACACTTAGATCTTACAAAGTTGTAAATTTAAAACCGTACTGTGAATGTATTAAATTCGTTTTTGGGCAATGTGTAAATATTTATTTAATTTAATAGTTCTTTGAATCAGAAGTATGACAAACTTATCTAATTTTTTATATTAGAAAAACAAAAGAAAAACCCCTTATTATATATATATATATATATGATTTCTTGATTAAATAGCCATAAGTAGCAATGGACAAAAGAACAATGACAGTAATCAGTGTTGGCAAAAAAAAACAGAGAGAGAGAGAGAGTAATCAGTGAAACTTAAACATGACCATGTGAGATTCTGAACGTTATAAATAATAACAACAAAAAAGTCCCTCCTTCCTCAAAATTATAATCACTTTTCATTCCCATTTTGCCCCCTACCAGTTAAGCACTAACGTTATAATTTCCATCTTTAATCACTATTCACTAACACGTGGCGCCATTCCTCGCGTTTGATCAGGTGATTATGATGCGGCCTGATGAGTAGTCTATCACTCTGATTTTCACTGTTCTGCAAACGTAAACATCTCTCTGTGCATAAAACGGTCGAGTTTTGTGGGGCCACGTGACAAATTACTATTGGGTGGGACCAACTAATCCCCATGTGGTGGGTCACCGGTCACCCACTCCACTCTCTTCTCCTTTCTCCTTCTTCGCCTCTTCACTGGCATAAACCCTGAAACACCGTCTCCATTGTTCATCATCCTCACCCCAACCTGCGTTTAGGGCTTACTTGTGAATCCCTCCCGATCATTTTTCTCTTACATATTTACCTGTCCAAACAAACTATTAACGTGGTCCCCAAACAAACTATTAACGTGGTCCCCCATCCTTCTCTGTCCTCTCGCTTCTGTCGCTGCAGCAATGTGGGTCCCTCGTCCCTCCAATTCCTCCACAAATAAAATGAGCACTCCTTCCGCATTTCCTCTCACACTTCGCTAATCCCAGACAGAAATTACAGCGCCAAAGTTTCCACATTCTCTTGCTCGTCTTCATCCCTCACGTGCTCTGTTCCTACCGCCAGAACCAGAGCATGAAGCTCCTCATTGTCTGCGTCATCTTCTTCCTCATCTCGCTTCACTCTTTTGCAGGTAATGTAATGCCTGCCTTGTCGAAACTTCACAAGTCGCATTGTGCTTCATCGAGTTTTGTTCATTTTGTGTGGGTTTTTATAAACAATGCTAATGAGGTAGTCGGTCTTTTTTTTTGTTTCTTCTTACAGATGCTGGTTCAATAGGGGTGAACTATGGCCGTGTGGCGAACAATCTTCCGTCGGCGGTGAAGGTGGTTCAGCTGATGAAATCTCAGGGAATAGAGCGTACGAAGGTTTACGACACCGACGCGGCTGTTCTCAAAGCATTATCTGGTTCCGGTATCAAGGTCACTGTAGATCTGCCCAACGAGCAGCTCTTTCAGGCAGCTAAAAAGCCCTCATTTGCTTACTCATGGGTCCAGAGAAACGTCGCCGCTTACCACCCTCACACCCAGATCGAAGCCATTGCTGTCGGTAACGAAGTGTTCGTGGATCCGCATGGCACCACCAAGTTCCTGGTCCCCGCCATGAGAAACATTCAGCAAGCTCTCGTCAAGTACAACCTTCACTCCGATATCAAGGTTTCTTCCCCCATTGCTCTTAGTGCTCTGGGAAACTCGTACCCTGCTTCAGCTGGGTCATTCCGACCCGAACTCATCGAACCCGTTTTCAAACCCCTTTTGGCATTCCTCCGTCAGACGGGGTCGTATCTTATGGTTAACGTGTACCCATTTTTCGCTTACGAGTCTAATGCTGACGTTATCTCTTTAGACTACGCGTTGTTCAGGGAAAACCCGGGTACGGTGGATGCGGGTAACGGGTTGAGGTACTACAACCTCTTTGACGCTCAAATCGACGCCGTCTTCGCCGCTCTGTCTGCTCTGAAATATAATGATCTTAAGGTCGTTGTCACCGAAACGGGATGGCCATCCAAGGGAGACAAGAATGAGGTGGGTGCAAGCGTAGAGAACGCCGCTGCTTACAACGGCAATCTCGTCCGTAAGATCCTCACCGGTGGTGGGACCCCCCTTAGACCCAAAGCAGATCTCACCGTTTATCTGTTCGCCATGTTCAACGAGAACCAGAAGCCGGGCCCCACATCGGAGAGGAACTTCGGTTTGTTCTACCCCGATGAGAAGAAGGTCTACGATATTCCCTTAACAGTGGAAGGTCTCCGGAACTACCATGGGCAACCGTCATCTTCGTCGTCGTCTCCGTCTCCGGTAAGTGGTGGCCAGCCGCAGACATCGCCGACTCCCGCCGCTCCAGTCAACGGCGGGGGAGGGGTGTCCAAGAGTACTATGGCAACCTCGTGGTGTGTGGCAAATCCGGACGCGGGGAAAGAGAAGCTGCAGGCGGCTCTAGACTATGCTTGTGGTGAGGGAGGTGCTGATTGCCGTCAGATTCAGCCAGGCGCCACGTGTTTCAATCCCAACACGCTCGAGGCACACGCGTCGTATGCTTTCAACAGTTACTATCAGATGAAGGCACGCGCGGGTGGGAGCTGCTACTTTGGAGGAGCGTCGTACGTGGTAACGCAACAGCCTAGTAAGTACCCTATCGAAACCCTGCTTTTAACCCCTAGCCTAGCGTAAGTATATCTCCGATTCTTCCGATCTGGCTTAGGTTAGAAAAGTGGGACACTCAAATGCTAACGTGAGCTGGGGTGAGTGACATTGGTAGTAGGGTTAACAAGTCTACGACAGTTTAGTGAAAACGTCAAAAGGGCAGTGATAGGGTTGACAGTGAGGGAATCTTTTGCTATGACGTGGCGTGCCTTTATTGGGTAGAGTGTAACTTTTTGGGTGGCATGGCCATTAGGCTAATACTCATTAGGCTAATACTGCATTGGTTGTCGAAGATGTCTGTCTTTTACTGAAACTTTTGTTTTACCGAGGGTAAGTTTAATATATACATACTGCTTATACGGTACACATGAATAATTTTGTGAAATTCACTAGGGACTGTACTAGTACATTGGAGCGAGACAGCGAGTATTAAAATGGTAAGAAAAAAAATTAGAATTGGTGAAATTTGGGGGCAGAGAGTCAAAAAGATTGAGCTGTCTGTGACTTTTGGGTCGTCTACATGCAATCATAGGATTCCAAAATGACCTCTTTGGGGCAAGAAAAGACCAACTTGGTTTCCCAGTTGGTTTTATCTGTTTCCAACGAGGATGAGTTATTGTAGGAGATTCATAATTTTGGAGTCATTCATAGTAAATACTAAATATTATTCTTAGATGCTAACAAGTGTGAAATTATTTGGGTGTGCAGGATATGGAACCTGTGAGTTTCCAGCATGATATGCTTCCGAGGATGATTGAAGAGAACTGACATATATATGAAAGAAACATATGTTTACACTTTTGGGCTGCTCTTGCTGTGTAAAAAGTGAAGGGTTGTGGTCGAAAGGGAGGGTCAGGATGGAGATTAGCTGGAGATATTTATTACTGTGTGGCTCTCGGAATATTTTTTTTTTGTGGGAAGTTGGGAATGTATTAATAATGATGTTATATTTGGTGGGGTTAGGTAGAGTATTAACTTTGAGAATGAGACGTGATTGCCTGTAACTGGAATTCCACTTTGTACTAATGTTCATTTGGTTGTTGACGCTGCTTTAGTATTATAAGATTATATATTTACTTCATATAATGTTTCATGTTTATGGAGAATTGTGTTCAACGTTCCTCCTCTCTGCACAAAGTGCTTCTTGAGACCATAACAGAGATCATCCATTGGGCATTTGCATGTTAAGTGGAAGTAAATATAATTAATCAGAAACAATGTTCTGGTCAAATGGAGTGTTATGGGAGAGAAATTCAACTACAGCCAAATGCGCATGAATATCAGCTGACTGTCTGCTATTGTTCAGTTGAGTGTCATTTAAAAATGAGAAATCTGAAGAATGATTGCCGGCTGACATGATGTGTTTGCATTGGAACTTGAGAGTGGAGATGGAGAATAAGAAGAAAGGATGATTGAAGTGTTGCATGATGTTGAAGCCATAGATAGATAAGTGTATGAAAACTCTCGGAGGTTAGATTCTATCTATGCAAAGTCAGGTTGTCATTACCTACCCCTTTGGTTAGAGGGAGAGAAGCTGTGGAGATTGTGTGACACGTGTTGGCTCTACCGTGTGATGCCCTATAGCTACACTGTTCTTTCCCTTTGATGGATTTCTCAAAAGTACTGTTAAAAAGTATTTAGATGATGGTGATTCATGTAATTTTAGCAGCAATTTAGAATATACACAGAAAAGATTGTACAGAATAATGAACGTGAGAATGTAGAATCCAATGCAAATGTGAGCGGGTAAAGGTGAGTGAGAAAGTGGGGTCATCCTATCAATAGGCATGACTGAAGATTGCAGAGTCCACCTTTTTTTTTTTTTGTTTAAAACAAGTGAGGTTCCAATATGTAATAATGCACTTCTACACCATAAACCACTACCTTTTGATTCATTTCCCTTCGTACATGGATGAGGTGTAAATATTCCGAATCTCATTATTCATCCATAACTCACATCACATGTCCCACTTATATCAACTTGTTCTTATTTTAATCCTTCCCCCCAAAATCCTCTTCTTATTTTCACTTCATTCCTCTCCATTCACTAATCCAATGTACCATATATACGTTGAGTATGAGGATCGAAGGGATTATTCATCATTGTTGGGCCCCGAGTGTGGATTATGTTTTGGCAAAGTGATTTGCTATCAACTCCACTATCATATTGGCAATCTCTAGATTTAAGTAAATGTGGATGGGGTTGTTTCTGCATCAACGCATCTCATTGTAAGTCTAGCTGTGACGGTATCATTCGAGACCAAGCTCAAACTTGGATTGTTGGATTTACACACACTGCTAGCTCTTGCAATATATTTGAGGTTGAGCAATGCACTGTGTTTTCAAGGGATTGGTGCTTGCATGTGATCTTTGTTTCAAGAGGACTATTATTGAATCAGATGCAAATAATTTAGTTGATATGCTAATGAATGGGAATGGTATTAAAGTGTGTAGCTTGTTGTTCTCAGTTCCTCACTTTCTAAGCTCCTCATGGGAATTTTTTAAATTTGCCATATTTTAAGGGATTAAGATCATCTTGCATATGCTCAGGCAAAAGAAGGTCTATCAACTTCTTCCATTTGATAATTGTTGAACCATTTGAGAACATTAACTGTTAATGATTGTATGGAATTTAATCCTCAATAGTTTGCGCTTTTCATTTTAGTTGAAGCCATGTGACCAAAGCGTCATACAGTAGTGCACTATGATTAGTTATGTAAGTTATATACTATTTTCACAGATAATCTAATTTATTTATTTACTTATTTCATGCACTTTGTGATCCACACCTTTTCTTTTGCATCAACTTTACTTTTGTTCACATTATGTAGTGCTCAATTTATGCTTTAATAGGACCACTATTTTCCGCTAATCACATAAAAACAAGTTCTTTTTGTTCATCTTAATTCTAACATAGACCATTGAAGATTTAATAATATATACATATATATATATATAATACACATCATGGATCGATATATATATATATATATATATTAAACGGCATGGAAAGTGGAGAGGACTTGTGATTCTTACGTGAGAGCCATCTTGCTCTTCTAAAGGCCTTCCACTTTTTAACAAAACATTAATCAATCATACTGAAGTCTAGTTACGTAATGCTTCTTTATTTGGTTCTTCTAATGAAATTTCAAATAATATGATAATTAGGTAATCCTAACAGCTACATGTGTTAAGTGTCAATAAGCAACTATGGCATGAGATTTGGTTCTAACGAGTTTTCGAGACTTAATTTGCATAAAGTCTTCTATTAAAAGACCATCCATGTTTATTTAATTAAACAATTGGATAATAATTAATAAATATATATAAATTCCATCCCTACATAAAACTTCATTCCCTTATCACTTTCCATTATACATTTCAAAGTTCAGAAATAAAATAGAATCATTATGTTATGCCTTCGGCCAAAATATCACAATGTTGTGCAGGGAATAATGATTTTCTATGTTATTTAAGAGGCTGGGGTTCAAAAGGGACTTTTACTTATTCATTCTTTTAGCCAGATGATCCATTCTCTATTTTCGTGGTTTCTTTGAGTAATGTATAAGAAGACACTTTAGTTAGCATCTGTAATAGATTTTGGGCCTCCAAAACCAAGGGTCCAGAACATTTTTTTTTCTTTACGAAAAAAACCTAAAACGTTCCCCAAAGTGACCCATTTGACAATTGATGTAGAATAACTTTTATGTCAATTTAAATACTTTAAAGCGACCAACGGGATGGATTTGATCTAGCCAAATGGATTAGTTTCTCAATATGCCAAGGTTCAAATTCACGTTAACAACAGTGATGATCCTTCAAACATAATTCCTTCCAATAAAAAAATATATGGAAAAAAAAAGAAGACACTCTAAAAGTGAAATTCAACAGACACTCTAAGAGGGGGCAAAAGCAATAGCCTCTGTTACTGAGTTCCATAAACATCTTCCTGCCCACAATTTTTTTCAGCGAAAGATTCATATCCTTCATCTAAAATCACTTTAAACATATGTATATTTAAGCAGGCATAAGAAATCACCAAACACTCACACACTCCACTTAATTTCGAGTCTGAATTATTTGTAGTTTCCCAATGTTCAGTCCATTATAGACAATCAGAAAAGGGCTTACAAATAAGAATATCTGAGCAACTGCTTTATCCAAAGAAACTGAGCAAGTATCAACATTTTAGATTATAGGTTTCCATACGTACATCACAAACCAAAAAGGGTGTTCATATCAGAAAAGCAAGCTTCCCCAAGCAGCCATGAATGCGAACCCGCCAAATGGAGCCAATCTTGAATATTTTTTGTCTTCATAATATGCAGCAGTATAACACCTGAAAATTTTCAGAATATACTTTAAATATTTGCAATGACCCATTCAAAGTGAACATGCAATATTTATTTACTTTGCTATTTTAAAACTCTTGGCAGAAAATCTAAAAAACAATTACATCAAACAGTTAGAAGGTAGTCCTATTCGTTGAGCAGTGGATAAATAAACCAATGAAACCCCTTCAGTCGCAGCACAGAAATCTTCAAATTCATACAGATTACTTTTTTAAAAGAAAACATACCAAGTTGTTTGCCATAAAAGGTATCTTTGACAACTTTAAACTAACTCCTACTAAAAGCAAATAAGATTGTGTTTAGAGGTTAGATTATGATAAACCTAGTTGAAATCTTCCTTAAGATGATATCAGAGTATGGGTCACAGAGTTTGATCTTTGTCATGTCCATTGTCTTAAGTAAAATTAAATTTTGTGAAAATGTATGGTGAACTTACGTTTTGTCCACTTTTCAAGACAAAAGGCTTTTATTTGGTATGGGTCTGCTAAAGATTGTTAAAGTCATTCATAGGCCAATAACCACATTACAACCGTAGCTTTTGTGATAAAATGATCCTTTACCTGTGGTTAATAACTCAAAAACCAAAGTGCAACATACAACATATCTAAGAACAAGCTTGCAGTTTGTTCCCAATGTCAGATTTCTAACATGTTTATCTAGTCATTCAAAATAGATATAATCCTTTTTTTTTTTTTGCCAACAGATATAATCCATATCTATCATAGAGTCTTGGTTTCAAACACATTCACATCATATGTTCCCCCCTCCCTGCCTCCCTTTCACTGAGTTCTCAAGAAACCCCCTTAATTGATTCTGAGATTTATGAAGCTCCACACCTCACAATGTGAATTGTTTCAATCGTCCAATCATGGTCACTAATTTTATGGTCTGCACAGGATTTGTCTCTGTTACACTAGAGCATGTGCCCCGTAATATCCCTTAAGTCATTTTATAACTTCATATTTTACTCAAACTAGAGATGTTACATTGTATAACATTATGATTATTAGTTTCTTTCCTTCGTAATTTGAGACAAATGATTATTGAAGCACCCATTGCCAAGGCAAATGAAATCAGGGCATGTCTCCTCGAAGGTGCCTCACAATTGGGTATAAGCTTATGGCCACAAGTTTTTAAGGGTATCAGGTTTTTTTGAACTAAATGTGAATTAAAGCATCATGCCAATGAATAAATTGGTCAATGATCATTCAGTTAGCCACTCTGGCTGCCACTGAGTGTTCAAGGAGGTGAAACATTTCAAGAGGCCTAGTTTACCAGATGTATAATTAACCAGATATAATAGATCATGTTTGTACTGTGTAGTTTCTTTCCCCTTGCCTACACCACGGCAAACTCCAAGGTTGCACTTGAATGTTCCTTGAAACAAGGCAGTCCCAGGAATAGACATATTGGCATATTCTGGAGTAAAATTTTATAAACATAACAGATTGCACCATAATGGGTACAGTTTGACTTGCTTGATGTTCACAGAGAAGTCAACAATGACCATACACACATGGAAAGGGATCAATATCTTAGGGACAAACCTTTAAAGACCCAATAACATCATGAATTTATATGCTCATCTTTATATTCCAACTCTCTTCATACTTCCTCACATCCTCCCACCATTGAAGCAACAATCTGGGTTCCAATTATCATTAAGGGCTTTAATCTTAACTCAATAATGATTCGAGTGACTAAATCCATATAACTCTAAAATCTAGAACAGCGACCAAGCACTTCCTTGATTGTCCCAAGATAAGGAAATAAAAGCACATTATTTGTTCATCATTGCTTGCATAAGAATATGAACTCAGTGTCCGGAAAGGGATAAAGCTCCAAACAAACAACCAATCATTGCCGAAAATTACTTTGGATTTAAAAGAATAACGATATTTAATTATTAAGAAAAACAGCTGGGGCTATAGAACGTAACACAAAGGAACAGGTAAAGCAGAAGACAGAACTTACGATCCAGAGAATGCGAGAATTCCAGTTGTTAGAAGGCTTCCGAACTGCTCAAACAGAAATATTGCAACAATAACAATAATGACTGTCAAAGGGGAAAATGAAAAACAGTTCAAAGTAAATAACAGCAACAGCAAGAAGAAAAAATAACAATTTGGGAACTCACAACATTGGGATGTTTAGCAACAGGAGCAGCAACTAAGGCGGCGGTGTGAACCAAATGGTAAAGCGATGCAGTATGCCAGACCTTGAGATTGTTCCCATTACCCAAAAGAAAAAGAAAAGAAAGAAACAATCAATTGAACCTCGATGATAAAAAAACAGGACTCAGAGGAGATAGAGCAATCAGAAAGAGGGAAGAGACTTCTTCGAAAGCAGGGTCTTGGGGCTTGAAGACATGGGAGCCATATGTACCCAATCCAAGTGCCGCTACTCCTGTTTCAGTGACGCAGCGAGTAAGACAGTGAAGTCCACGTTTTGGCTCAGAAAGTTTGCAAATTAGAACAACAGATGCAACAAGAATGAGTGTAAAGAACAAGAGAACAGAAGTTGGGTGGATCAAAGGCAGAGAGATTACCGGAAATCGCAGCAATTTTATGCCATACTTGAGGATCCATTTCAACTACTACTCTTCTCTGGCCTCGTCAGTTTTGCGGTTGATTCAAGGACATAATGGACATGTAAAAATTTACAGGAAAAAAAATCTCTTCATTGGGCCGGAATAATCCAGCAAGACTTTTCATCAAAATATATATTATAAATAATCATCAAAGTTACAAATTTTTTTCAACCTCAATCCAATGCAACAAAAATATATAAAAATATGTTTAGTTGTTTTAAATTCAACAAAAATATTACACTCTTGACGTATGTCTAACTCATCAGTAACTGTAGAGAATTGAGATTGTAAGAATGTATTTAAGAGGTTAACTAATCTTTTTGTTAATCACATCCTATATATCTTTCCGTAGAATACAAATGATGTTTCATGTATTTTTAGATAATAAATATGGATACAACTTTTTATGAAGATTGGCATCTTCGTTCACTATACCAACTAAAATATTATTTCATGAGAATTTTTTTTTAATGGTAAGAGAGACATTCAAACACCAACCATTTTAATCTACATTATTATGAACATTCTAAAGATCTATAAAAAAACATTCCATATGCTTCGAAAGAGTATCTATTATCAGCAGATCAACTGGCATTTACCACACTTCTCTTGCAAAAACATCTGCAGTTGTAAGAAATGCAGAAATCCACATTGAGAAGGCTTCACTGGCTTTCATAAAAAAGTACAACATGCATTTTAATATACTTTCAGTTAAAAACAAAAACAAAGAAGCAACTATCACACATTCCTTCTTCCTGTGTATAAAACACATTCACAGGGATGTCTTGTACTTTCGTTGTTAATTTCTCGTTTTACTTCCATTTAATTGCTCATTTTAACATAATTGCATTTATTACATTCGCTCACACTCTTTCTCCACCACCACGCATTCTCTTTTCTCCACAGAAACATATTTTAAACTCTTTTCTTATCCGTTCTATGCTCTCCATTTTTGAAAGAAAATGTCATAGCTTTTGCATATTTCTTCTTGTTTCTAACAAATTTTAACCAACTTTTTTATTAACATGATTTGGTCATATGCTTCTTAATTTAATTATAAAAAGTAACAACGATTACATTTCATTGAACAACATTATTAACAATTGTTTTTCATAACCAAACCATCCATTGAACTAGTGAAAATACTGGTTCAAGATTCATTGGTCAAGCCGTAATCAAGTTGAGATCAGATTGATTGTAATTAAATTGATATAATTTAAAGAGTATGTGCAAAAACTATAAATATTCTTAAACAACATTTATCTACATCCTTGTTATAGATGTTAAATTTATCGTTAAACACACCGACATTCCAATAAAAGTATTTAGTCTCTATCACAAATCACCAAAATAATCAAATACGCTAGATTAATCATCCAACTAAATTAGCACAAGCTTAATCCTATTACTAGCTAGAACCACTAATAAATCATCACAAATGTATATAACATTAAAGAAAAACAATTGAAAACAAAAAAATAAAATAATATATTTTATATTTGGATTATAGGAAATTGACCAATTTTCTATTAGGATACTTTGAAGAAGATTTTAGGGGGTATTTCGGGGCAACATATGGTTAGTTCTTAGTCGGGAACCGGCCAATTCGATTTGGCTTTTGATTGTACTCCTGTTAATTAGTTATGATTGTGCTTTTAAGCAGCCGATTAAACTCAAAACAATTATCTATAAAACATGCACTTGCTAAAATAAGCCTCTCCTTATTTACTATATATGCTTAATGTAAGAGCTTTGATGAGAAGCAACATTAAGAGGGATTTCATGAATAACATTAAAATACTACTCCTGACAAGCTTCTCCTTATTTACACTAGCGACTGCAGATGCTCAATCTAGGAGTTCTGAGAAGCAACAACATTAAGACTTAAGAGGCTGGCTACTTCATCAATAACATAAAAATACCACTTATGCTAAAATAGGATAATTCTCCTTCTTGTTTTCTGTGGCTGATTTGAACCATCCAATCTATGAGCAAGAAGTACTGACGGGGAATTCATGAATATCATCAGTCCATGCATTCTTCAATGAAGCTGCATCAACATTGTCCAGTGCAACCCACACTGCACTGTTATACTTGAATCCTGACCCAAATGCTAATTGCCAGATTCTATCACCTTTCTTGATTCTTCCTTTGGCTTCACAATAAGCCAACTCATACCACACTGAACTTGAAGATGTATTCCCGAACCTGTACAGTGGCATTCTGGAAGGCTCCATGTCCCAATCTTTAAGCTCAAGACTCTTCTGCATTGTATCCAATGCTGCACTTCCTCCAGCATGAATACAAAAGTGCTCAAAAGCAGATTTGAAGTTGGGAGAATAAGCTTTCATCTTCAACCTCAAAACCTTCTTTCCCACAAAAGTTACAAGAAACTTGAGCTTTTCTGAGATGGGAAGGACCAATGGAGCGAGAGATGTGATGTGAGATTTGAGGACTTGACCTGCAACGTTCATGAGGTCTTTTGAGATGGCAAAACCAATGTGTTATTGCTCATCTTCTTGTTGAAGGACACAGTTGTAGCTTCTGTCATCGGAAGCCATGATTGTACGGAGTGTGTGAATGATCTGATACTTTGAACGACGACGATCTGAAGGATGGTTAGAGAGAAGAGAAGCAGAACCACCCATGCGTAAGAGACAGTTCACGAGGAGCATTGAGGGGTTGTTGCCTACGTATAAGCTTGAGACTCCACTTTTAGTACTCAGCATCCTAGCGTACGAGTTAGGATGTCTCTGCCATCATATCCCATAAACAATGAAGTGAATGTATTTGAGTGGATATGAACTTAAACTGTCATCGCTAAGTACATCCGTAAGTAGCTGTAGCATGAAAATTTCTTGTAAATGTATTAGTTTTTGTATTTTACAAAGTTTATGTTAAGTTTTCTAATCACAATTTGTCATATCTTCTGTTATTTCCACCTCATTAATTAACTCTAAATCTACATGAAAAGAAATTATACATGGCCATTTCTGATTGAATAACTTACATAATAATGATTAGACACTTAAGCTAAGATTTTTGTGAACTCACTAAATCTAGATATAAACATAATTATATACTAGGACTTTTTAAGTACAGAAATTTATTGATATTCTAACTAAACCATAATAAACTGAAACTTAGGCTTTTGAATGGGTAGATTCACAGTCTCAAACAATTCGGTGTAATAATTTATTTTTATTTTATCTTAAATTTGACATTTTAATGATTTATTTTTATTTTTATTTTGAGTGCTACCTATAGTCTTTTAATATAGAAATCAATTGACTTTTTTAGGTAGATTTAAAATGTTAAATAAATTACTTAATTATAATATACATTCTGAATTATTTATGTGTACTGTTAGATTATGTATAAATTTATAAGTTAAGTAAATTAGTTTAAAAATGATAATTATAACATATATTCTGAAATACTTATATATATAATTTTATATGTGATTTTGAAATACTTATATGTATTATTATATGTGTCTCTCATATCTTCTTCTTTTTTTTCAATTTATTCTCTTTTATCTCTTTTCTCACTTGTTTTGTACACTTATTATTTTTATAAATAATGGTACCCCTTGAAGTATTTTCTCAGGTGCATTTGGCATCTTAAAATATTTTGTGATACATACAACATCCTAAAGTATTTTTTAAGTGCATCTAGGACGATAAAGTATTTTTTATGCCTTGTTGTTAGGTGCACTAAAAAATATTTTAAGATTCTAGACGCATCTAAAAAAAATACTTAAAGGTGTTAGATGCACAAAAAGAAAAATACTTTATAGTGATTGATGCATGTGAAAAAAATATTCCAGGATGCTGAATGCACTATAAAATACTTTAGGATATTTGATATATCTGAAAAGATACTTTGGGGTGTTAAATGCACCTTAAACCTTAAAAAAAATATCTTTTACACATTTATCTCTTTTAACTAATTTTGACCAACATTTTGATTTTTGTGATTCTGGTAGTTGTTACTTACGAAAAAATTTATAAATTACCATATATTCCCGCCAAGATTTCCTTGGTGGTAGCATAAGACCTCTCTTCGGGTGGTACCCTTGATGAGCTAATTCTGTATGGTTAAAGCGAAGAAGATAGAAAGAACAAACCAAAATGGTGGCAATAGAGGAGGCTTGTCGGAGACAAATCTCAGGATCTCGAATGCTAACTGGTATTATACGGATATAAATAAACAAAAAACCATGAGGATGCTGAACTTAATATGTAAATATCTGATCTTCTTAATATGATAATATCCACACTTCATGCCTTTATAACAAATAAGTTGCATTTCAATTGTAAACTTTGAGACTTGATGTGCATAATGAAATTCATGGCTTACAGTTCCAAATATGGTTTCAGAAATGTGTATGACTTTGGTGAGGGAGCTGAGGAGCATCCAAAACCGTGACTCAGGCTCTCTAATAATTTTCTTTTTTTTCTTTTTTGCTTCTCATTAGGTGTGTGTGGATGGTTAGGGATCAAAACCATGGATTATAAGGGAAAGAGTTCCTTTTTTTTTTTTTTTTTAATGGCTTTCCAAACACCCACTCAAATTACAATATAGTTAATATAATATTTGATCCTTTAAATTTAACTTCATTTTAGTTTTAATCCCTTAAATTTAAAATCATTAGTCTTTATCCCAAACATTTTATTTTAATTAAAACATTAATCTCTATAATTTAATAAAAAGTAAAAAGATTTTACCCATTAAGGAATCAAAACCCTAAAATGAAAATGATGGCAAACTTTAAGGACCAAAGATTACATCAACCCATTAAAATAACAGACTTCATTTAAAAGCGAATATTTTCTCCATAATGCAAGATGAAATCACCTCAACTAAGAATAAAAAGTCCCATGCCGCATAGTCCTACTAGCATTGGCAGCTTCTAGAAATCCACCACATTGACCACAGAAAAAAAGTTAGAGACCACCAACAGATGTGTAAACACGTTAATTAACGGTAGAATTTAAAAATCTGCCTCGCTCTCGTGTGTCTCCCATGAAGGCCTGCTCTCATTTGCAATATCCTTCTTGATAAACCCTCGTATTGGTTTGATGACAAGGAGATACTGTTGACAGGCAGATAAAATTGAGAACCATTACTTTCTTTGTCAACATATAAGATAACAAGAAACCAGATTCAATTCGGATGCTTACTTGAAGTGCCAAAATAAGAGGAATCCATAATTTTCCTGTCTGATTTGGGTTTGGCCCTTCGATCAACTTCTGGTCAACATGAATAGATTCGCTTCCGTTCAATGTGACTTCTGTGATTGTCTGGACTAGCTTAGGAATCCAAGCAGTACCATCTGGAAGAACCTGTCATTCACAAGCCAAACATTTGCTCAATGCCTAACTAAAGAAAATACAAAGATCAATGAGCTAAGGAGAATACAATGGAATACCGTCAGGCAAATATCTCACCTTTTCATCATTCTCATTCTTATTGCATCTTCCACTGTTCTCAACCAAAACAACAGGGACAGAAGAAGCCTGGGAGACAAGAAGTTAAAGTTTATGAATTGCATGCAAGTGTACATGCCTGTTCTCAACCACACACGTCCAGCATTTTGCATATATAAATCATCAGCGGAAAGGATGTCAGGAACACAAGCAGCGTTACTTTTAACAGAGGATTACTTCCTAACGGAACCCACCCAAAAAGAAAAAAGAAAAAACCACGAGCTACTCATAAAAGGGAGGCCCAAAAGACAACATTATTCCAAATGAGACTTCTCCTTGAGGAACTCAAAAACTTAGCCCTTACCAAATACATGGCAAAACAACATAAACAGAACACTTCCAACCTTGATCTGTTCGGTGTTCATTGATACCTCGTACACTTACACTTGATCAATATAAACTGCTCCAAACTCAGAGGACAAAACATTCATTAAAGCACCCAAAGAGTCTAACTCTAAATTATATAGGATGGCTCTATTAGGCATAAAAAAGGCAGGACAATCTAATTACAGATGCTACTCTGAACTAAGACTCAAGAGGGGGAATCAGATTCACACCATATAGCCCTTTGTATCCATAAGGCCATGACTTGTAAATGGGTAATATGCATTAAAATGAACGAACCATATTGATCATCAATTCAACATGGGCCAGAGTAAATTGATTCCTACATAAGAGACCAAGCGTCATAAAAGCAACTGGCTATCACACTTGCAAACCGAAATGCATTTGAGCGACAATATTCAGCTTTTACAACAATTACTGAAAATGCATATTTATACCTGAGAGGCATCTTTCTTCATCCGAGCACCTGATCTAACAACTTTCAGGAGTGCTTCTGATCTTTTTGAGAAGAACTCAGCATAAGGCAACCCATCAGGAGGTGAGAACTGAGCATGTGTGAGTGCTATAAGAGCCTTATTCCATATTCCTTTACCAAAAGTATCAGTTATGGCTTTGGCAACCAACTTATCCAAGCTGTCCACTCTATATGCATCCAAACGGTCCACATAAAGCAGCACATCTATGGTCTTGTTCAAAAGGAAACTGCTCAAAATCCACACATCCCACCCAAAGAAAAGGAAAGAATGAGGGGAAAAGAGTTGTAAGAATTCAAATTAAGACCAGCATGTGAAGTGTAGAGAGATGTGCTAAAGTGAAACATACCGTTTAATTATATCAAGTGCCATGTCGTTTACATATCCACCTTCTATAAGACCAGGAGTGTCAATAATATTTAATGTAAATCCTGCCCTTGATCGTGATACCATCACAGGTCTCAGTCCTTCCGACTATTGAAGAATTAAGAGTTTAGTGGTATCTAAATAAGACCAGAAGCTAAAGCCACTCAACAAACCATCAAGAGAAAGAAATATACACCTGAAATGGACTGATGGTGACCACTCTCTCCCCAATGATTGAGTTAACTATTGAAGATTTTCCAACACCCCCTTTTCCCATCACAAGTATTGTCAAACTGTTCACATCCTACACCACAGTAAATAGGAAATTAAAAGAACACAAAAAAAGTTCTTTCAAACAGATTTTCTTAGAAACCATATGTAATCAAACTGCAGGCAAATATAAACTATTAAATTAATAGGAACGGAAAATTGTCTCTATAAATGCATGAATTTGAAGGAAAAATCAGAACCTCATGTTTAAGATTTCCCAGAAGTTCAAGCAGTTTTGTCTGGGTTGCAGGTGCAAATGTATTGATGCCAGCCCACTCACGGATTACTTGAGATGCCATTCTCCTAAGAAACAAAGAAGGAAAATTTAGGATTATTACATATTACAAACTACTTGATTTGCTCAAAATGCAACTGATCAGTATACCATGGGCACAGGTGGGCCTGTATTACACTTAGCGGGGGCACATACCCCCACTGAATATTTGAAATATGTAAAGTTGATATCATACCCTTTTAATTTCTTTTCCAGATACTTTAATAAAGATGACTTAGCATGCCAATTGATTCAAGTAACTCATCCAAGCAACTGAAGAATGACAATGATAACACTATTGAAATTTATGATCTTCCAATTTCATCTTGAGACTAATGATCAAGAAAAATGTTTTCTAGAGTAAGGTGCGCAATTGATTGTTTCTGTCAATAGCTTCTAAACTCGCAGGCCAATGAGCCGCAGTAGGAAATGATTTGAACTCAAGTTCTAAATTGCCAGACAGAAATCGAGCCAAGTCATTTACCAAATCATGCATCAGAAATACCTTGAAAATTTTCTAAATTGATGACAATATAAAGAGATTTATAAACAGAATGCCAATACACAACAAATCCAACACTGCACAACCACACAACCCAAACCCACACAACCCAAACCATGTAAGTCGCAAGTAAAGCCATTTACATGCCATTCAAGCAAAAAAAAGAAAACAAGTAAACAAAGAAGAAAAATTTAAAACAAAGCAAGAAACGGTGGGACGGCGTCCAACACAGGGTTTAAAACCATGTACGGAACAGATAACGCGGGGAACTCAAATCAAGCCCTAGGGTTCGAACCTTATTCAGTACTTGCCGGAGAACAACCACGCAGGGTTGACAACGATGGACAGTGTCCGACGGCGAGCTCGACTTGTGGAATGCTTGTTCGTCGAGGAAGAAAAAGGGCTCTGCTTCTTGAGAGTGTTTCATATCCCTTGTGACCAATTTTATTAATTCATTTTCTACAAGGACGTCATTTGTCTTTTTGGCATTTTGGATTTTTTCGCATGTTGCGTGCAAGTAAAAATTATTCAAGAATTCAATTTAAGTTTCTATTGTACTGGAAAAATCTACTTTCTAAACTTTAACCATTTCACTGAACTTTAATTAAAAATAAGAAATTAAGCTTACATTAAAAAGGTAAATACCAAAAATTTTAAATTTCTATCTCCCATAATTGATAATTTCAAATAAAAATAATCTTAAAAAAATTAATTAATACCTTTTTAATAACTTACAATAACAATCATTCGGTGCCTTGCAAGAATATTTCCCGCTGAAACAGAATTTTAGTTTCTTGCATTAATACATAAAGCATCCGCTCTTTAGTCTTTAGAACAATCCTTTATTTCTTCTTTAGAAAATATTTATTTTTGATAAGGAAAACTGGTTAAGAAATTTTATCCCAAAATTCTTGTCCACTGAACAATTGGTGTCCTAAATAATCATTTGGTCCAATATAGCTTACCATGTTTCCAAACTAGTGGAATGTAATATATTCACTCCAAAAATAAAAAACTAGTGTAATGTAGCATAATCTTAAAATTTACTATTGCACCAATGGATAAATAGAAGAGGCTAATCATTCACAATGTGGTAGACTAAAGTTCTAGTTCTCACTTTAGTACTCGACAATACTTAAAACAGTATTACCTCCATTGAGAAAAATACATATGTTTAGCTAAAGTAGATAAATTGTGCTCAAATCTTACTTTAAAAAAAAAAAAAAAAGAAGCCTAGGGAGAGGCATTGTGATCGCAGAGCATCAATCCGAACTAATCAATTACTCATATATCTAGTAATAAAATACGTCAGACATCATCCGACAGCCTAAAGGATTGAAAAACCTTATTTTAAAAATGCAACTAAAAATAAAGCCCACCTGTGCAAGTCCAACTTGAACACCCCACACGGAGGCCTTCTCTTACAAAGCCCGTACAATACTGCACAAAATCCATTCCTATGAATTTACAGCTTCAAGGCATTTTGGTGCGAAGCCAATCACTAACTAGTCAATAGAGTACAGAATGCCTCAGCTAATCAGCTATATTTCACAGATCACAAATTTATCAAATTCTCAAAAGTCTATGATACGGCCATATTACAAGTATTCATAACAAAAATAGAACTAAAACAGAAATGCCTTAGGGAGTTCGATGAAATGACAAGAAAAAAAAATCATCTGACTATTTCTATTTCTGGCCAAAGATACATCAGGATATGTCGTAAACAGAGGGTAATCAGTTCAATGAGCAGAGTGGGATGAGGATGTTTTCTTGAAATCAATCTTGTCAACCTTAACCTCCCCATCAATAAGTTCATAAACATAGACCACGACACGTAAGCCATCGATGTCCATGAGAATGAAACTTGGATTCACATCGTAGGTCATGCCACTGAAGGCCCCAGTTGCTGAACCTGGATTTATAACAACACCACCCTCGTGTTTGTAGGCTGTAAACTGATGGGTGTGACCTGTGACCAGAATGTCCACATCAAGCTGCCTTTGAAGCATTGCTAGTGAATCTAGGTCTCCCCATGGAATAACCTTCACAAAGATTAAGAAGAAATATTCATCTGGTAATTATCACAACTCATCACAGAAAATTTTGCTTCTTTTCGATGGAGCCAGTGGTCATTCAAATTGCATCACCGTTCAGACACGGTTGAATGGACATTACAAAAGTCATGGCCTTTGTGATAAATATGAAAATTATTTTACACCATTCAATCAAAACGAGGAGACACCACCAAATTATGAGTAAAAAATTGAAACTGTAAATGTGCAACTGCAACATAATGGCACACTGATATGAATGATCTAGCTAGCTGCTAAGTTTGGAGGTGCTGCAAGGAAATTCATACAGAAGATCTCAAAAATTGCCCAAGACAGACCCCTTTTCCGCTAGAGTATATGCCTTTCATCATGGGAAATCAAAGTGCATTTCGCTAAATTTTCAAATAAATAAATAAACGGTATGCTCCACATATATCTTTAAAAGAATTGGGGGAAATAACAGCAAAGGAAATCAGACCTGATGACCATGGCATAGTCCAATCTTAAATTGACCAATAGTTAGTGTCTTGGTCTCTGGATATCTTGTCTCTTGATCATACTCACCACGAGTTATATGCAAGTCAGGGCAAAGAGTCTTTAAGTAGTCATGAACTTCCTAAACATAGTTAGCATCAAAGTTAGCTGAGAAATTCAAGTCAAAGAATCTTACGTACATCTCATATCATTCAACTTGCTTTAGGATCATAGTGTAAACTTGAGACCTTACATGAGTTTGAAAGTTTATATTGGAGTCACCCCAACATTGGAATCCCAAATTTCTAAGTTCCGTTTCAACTTGACAGAACTTCCTTACCAAATTTCTAAGTTCTAGTGGGAATTAGCCTCTACTAATGTGCTCAAATTTGACAATACAAGAAACTAAAACCACCACCTTTCATAAGATCTATACGAAACTAAAACAACCACCTTTCATAAGATCTAGACTTAGAATATGAAAATCAAAGGCAATTAATTAGTTACTCGAAAACATAGCAGTTCAGCACAGCAACAGTACGAGAGGACAATAAGACATACCTTAATACATAAATTTCCAGTGCAAATGATGTGCTGAATCTTGCCCGGAACAAGCATCGATTTGAACTTTGCGGGCAGATCAGACGCCCTATGGGGTATGTGCAAATCCCCCAGGGCTAAGACCAGCACCATTCTCACCTATCACAAAATTCAAAGCAACGATAGGAAACTGCAGAAATAAAGTATTTCCATGAAAATAGAAATAATGACCCATTGCAAAGACAATTTTATTAGATCCAGAATTCTACAAATATGTATTACATTTAAAAAAAAGAATTATATATCTGATACTTATAGAGAAGAGTGATAAATATGTAAGCTTCCTTCTGAATTATCTCATCAATCAATAAATCTCTCCAATGTTATAAGCCAACCTGTCATTTCTGAAAATTGTTATGGACGGATATAATCCAAAATTATTTGAAAATTGAAACTACCAAAAAGGTTAACTAGCATCTTATTTCCACTTCTGTAAGCAATATGACATTATACGAGCTAAAAGGCAAGAAGAGAGAAGTACATCAATCACATGAACGCAAAGGAGGCTATTAATCTCTAAGTTTCCGTTTTAAGTTGAGAGTCAGGAATAGCACTATGTTTGCAGTTGCACCGGCGTTAAAGAAAATTGAAATTTTCGACAGTGATAGTGATCTAAGGCAACAGATTTCTACCAAGCCAAATTTTCAATCACAAAAGTGAAAAAAATAGAAGTTCAAAGAGGATAGTTCCAGCATTTTAGGTTCCATATAACAAAAAACACATCCAAACAAAGACGCCAATTCTTTTTTTTTTTTTTTGGGGGGGGGACTCCAAAACCACTTTGTATTTCGTACACCTTCCCTGGACCCCGCAAAATGGTAAAATCATTAAGCATGGGCGATTTATATCCCAATAACCGAAATCATTTAACAGAGATCTCCTGCACTCGATTTCCTTAACCAGAATTTTCTCAAGTTATGGAATTCATTTCCCACCTAATTCCGAAATACAAACGGTCTGCTCTATATTAACTCAAAAACCAAAATTCACTGAGGCTTCAATGGGGAACGGAGACCAAGCAAAAGGGATGGTAAACGAGAAGGAAATCCTCAACAAGTTAAACCAAACAAATTACTCTGATCTGCTTTGGGTAGAAAAATAAAATACTATGATGAAGAGAAAGAGTAGGTACAGGAAAGATCGGAAGCAGACGAAACACCCGAGGGAAGCTGAAGCCGAATGATCACGCGCCACCGTCGTGATGACTGGTTTGCAGCAGCTGCGTGAACGCCGGCGGGAAGGAAGAGCGTAGACTCGAGCTACGATGGCGGGAGAATCACATCTACTTGCCAGCTGCCAGTCAGTGATGAGTGAGAAAATAATTCAGGTTCGTTGCAATAGGCATATTTTAAAAGAGTTATTGTATAAATAAGAGACAAAAAAATATATTTTGATCCTCTATTTTACATAACATTTCAATTTAATCCCTTGAGTTAACTTTATAAAGTTTCGTCTTACTCATTTAAATGTGGTCATCAAAGATATAAAAATCCTTCACCAAAAAAAAAAAATCAAAATTAACATTCCATTTTATGGAAAAACTTAATTAAATAATCAGTAAAATACATGTATTCTTTATTAGTATGTTTGATTAGAATTTGCCGTTCTCCATGAACAAATATCCAAATATTATGTATGGCATCTCTAAAAGGATTATTAGATAATCAGGTCTATGGCTTTTGTACAATCAAAGTTAAAAGTATGCATGATCTGATATATAAAATATAGCAATAATAAGTGTTGACGGAATGAATTAACTTTTAAAAAGTGGTTATACGCAATCTAAAATAAATATGTAAAAAAAATTTTGTCTCAACTTATATAAAAATGATTGTAACCATTTGACAAATAAGCTATAAATATCATCCGTGTAGTTATCGAGAACATAGCCCTTCACTACCAGAGATTTTAGGTTTGAGGGATTGGAAGGATATGAATATGCCATGACACATTGAATCTCTAAGCTTGTTCTTCTTCAACACTTGTTGTTGCCATCATTGCCACATCATTATCACAACGATCAATGTTATATGGCATGAGAGGGAAATTTCTCAACATGACGGCAAAGTTACGTCACTTGAAGCTGTCATTCAAGAAATTCCGGGCTTGATATCTTTTTCATAATTAGCCTTTTGTTTTTATAGTAAGGATCATCATAATTGCATTTATGCACTCTTGTCCAGCACTGCTTTATGCAATTGGTCTGTAATTTTATCTAAAGGGAAGCAGAACAAGCAGACCTTTTTGCCTTATCATAATAGGCTTTGATGAATCTCCTCTTCCGGAACTTCCTTACACAAGAAAGTTTGCTAGCTCTCACAATTTCACAGCTCTTTAGGTTTGAATTGAGCTAGTAATATGGATTCGGCTATTAACCCGTGACACTTTGGTTAAGAAAAACAGATCCATTGGAGTGTGAGTCCCACCCACCTACATTTTTAATTTGTTTTTAAATTTAAAATTGATTAAAAAAATATATGGACAATTTATAATTATAATGTGAGCTTAATTAATATTGTATGATTATTGATTATTTGATTTATAGTTTATATTTAATTTAAATTATAACGTTTAAATTCAATCTTATGAAATGTATTATATATGTCTAAGTTGTATTGTTTCAAATTATGGTGTATTTTTATAAATTAAATATGTGAAAAGTGATATTTCATTTTAGATATTGAAAAAAAAATATAAAAAAAGATATTTGAAATTCAAGTTGAAAAAATATTATAAATAAAAAAATAAAAAAAAATATTCTAATAGGCTATATTGGAAAAATCTTTAACTCATTTACAAGCGGGCGAGACTAGCTGGCTCACTCTATCAATTCTACTTTCAAAGTGCATTTTCTTAAATCCATATTTATAGTTCACTTAATATATAATATAAAATATAAATGACTAGTCAAGGTATATTTTAGTAGAAGATGCATTTCTTAAGACACCAACCATGGTGGTTAAACAAGTTTACAAAGTGCCAAGATATACCTATTCAAAAATTGATTTTCCATTGTTCCGTATCCACATACAAGTTGTGCTTGCATTAATGCTAAAAAAACCATGTCCATGGACATGTAACACTTCTTTCACATTGTTACCACGTAAAAGTTAAATTTGGAAGAAAAGTAAGGTTGCATGTTGTCACTTGTCATTGTCTTGTATCTCCATTTTGCCTTTTTATTAAAAAAAAAAAAACTCACTCGATAGTCTCCCTGGTTTGTATGAGAAACATCATGATTATCTCAAAGGCTGAAACACATGCCGCAGAGTCAGAAGGATAGATTCGTAAAATTTCAACAGCATTGAGAAAGTCTAGCTAGATCAATGGGCCGATAGCGTTGCTGATTTGCTGTTGTTGCTTGATCTCCAGTTACAGAGGCTGCATATGGCTTCCTTGGCGCCACCACTGTCATGCCCTCCGACCCAGAAGGTTCCCATTCTTAGCAAAATCACTTCTACATCAAATAACAATCCTTTTCGTTCAATTTTACTTCCAAAAGCATCTCTTTCTCGCTCGAGACAAACCCATCAAAAAACTCGCCTTCCATTCACCGACAACTTACCCCACCGGGCTTCTTATCTTCAACACCTACACGAGGTTTGCGAGTCCGGGAACCTCAATGAAGCTCTTACCTTCCTGCGAGAAGATCTTGAGAATTCTGTTTCTACTTCAGAGCAGAAAGGAGAAGGTGTCGGGGTCTTACTTCAGGCTTGTACGCGCTACAAAGACATCGAGGTTGGTCGGAAAGTTCACGAAATGGTCTCGGCATCGACTCAATTCAGCAATAACTTTTTTCTTAACACCCGTCTTATTACTATGTACTCTATGTGTGGGTCCCCCTCGGATTCTCGTTTCGTTTTTGATGGCATGCAGAAGAAGAACCTGATTCAGTGGAATGCGCTTCTTAGCGCATATACCAGAAACGAGCTTTTTCATGATGCGATTCTGTTGTTTCTCGAGTTGATCTCCGTGACCGAATTCAGTCCGGATAATTTCACATTGCCTTGCGTGATTAAGGCATGCTCTGGACTGTTGGACTTGAATTTGGGCAAGGCAATTCATGGATTTTCAGTAAAGATGGCTTTTTCCTCTGATGGGTTTGTGGGTAATACGATGATTGCAATGTATGGAAAATGTGGGTGTATCGATGAAGCTCAACTAGTGTTTGAATGTATGCCTGAAAGAGACTTGGTTTCTTGGAATTCGATGATGTATGCATATTCGGAGAGTGGGCTTCCTCAAAACAGCTATGACCTTTTTAAGGGGCTTCTAAATAGTGAACAAGGGTTCATACCAGATTCTGCTACAATGGTGATAATAATACCTGTAGCTGCTTCTGAAGGTGAAGTGAACATGGGGATGTTGCTTCATGGTTTGGCTTTAAAATTGGGTCTAACTCAAGAATTGATGGTGAACAATTCCCTTGTGGACATGTATGCAAAATGCAATTACTTGCCTGAAGCGCAAATTCTGTTTGATCGGAATGATAATAGAAATGTGGTTTCTTGGAATTCCCTGATTGGTGGATACTCTAAAGAAGGAGATGCTTATGGAACATTTGATCTCCTGCGAAAGATGCAAATGGAAGATGAGATAGTGGTAAATGAGGTGACTCTATTGAATGTCCTGCCAGTATTTTTAGATGACTCTCAACTGGGGAGCTTGAAAGAACTGCATGGTTATGCTTTCAGGCATGGATTTGAAGATAGTGAATTGGTTGCCAATGCCTTTGTTGCTGCTTATGCAAAGTGTATGTCACCCACTTGTGCTGAGCGTGTCTTGCATGGCATAAAGACAAAAACAGTGAGCTCTTGGAATGCACTAATTGGCGGATTTGCGCAAAATGGTTTTCCTAGAAAGGCTCTGGACTTTTACCTTCTAATGGCAGAGTCTGGGTTAGATCCTGATTCATTTACCATAGGAAGCCTTCTTCTAGCCTGCGCCCACCTGAAACTACTACAATGTGGTAAAGAGATTCATAACTTTATACTACGTAATGGTCTAGAGTTAGATGAATTTGTTGGGATATCATTACTGTCACTTTACATTCACTGTGAGAAAATGTTACCGGCAAAACTGTTGTTTGATAGGATGGAAGACAAAAGTGTAGTTAGTTGGAACACAATGATTACTGGTTTTTCACATAACAGACTTCCTAGTGAAGCCCTTGGCGTGTTTCGGCAAATGCTTTTAAATGGTAATGAACCTCATGAGATAGCCATAATAGGCGTTCTGGGGGCTTGTTCACAGTTATCAGCTCTGCGTTTGGGGAAAGAAGTTCACTCCTTTGTGTTAAAGGCTCATCTAACAGAGGACACCTACATTCGCTGTTCACTGATAGACATGTATGCAAAAAGTGGGTGCATGAAACAATCTCGAAACATTTTTGACAGGGTAAAAGAGAAAGATGAAGCATCATGGAATGTTTTAATTACAGGATATGGGATTCATGGGCGTGGACATGAGGCTATAGAGCTATTCCAAATGATGCAAACCTTAGGCTGTAAGCCAGATTCTTTGACATTTATCGGACTTTTAATGGCATGTAGCCATTCTGGTTTAGTAACAGAAGGGCTAAAATATCTCAATCAGATGCAAAGTTTTTATGACATAGAGCCCAAACTAGAGCATTATGCTTGTGTGGTCGACATGCTTGGTCGAGCAGGCCAACTCAATGAAGCTTTGAAACTTGTGAACCAGATGCCTGAGAAACCAGATTCAAGGATATGGAGTTCATTACTTAGTTCCTGTAGGAATTATGGTGATTTGGATATTGGGGAGCAAGCTTCCAGAAAGTTACTAGAGTTGGGGCCAGACAAAGTTGAAAACTATGTATTGCTATCAAATTTGTACTCCGCTCTAGGGAAATGGGATGATGTGAGAAAAGTGAGGCAGAGGATGAAGGAGATTGGACTTCAAAAAGATGCAGGGTGTAGTTGGATTGACGTAGGCGGTAAAGTGTATAGATTCCTTGTTGGAGATGCATCAATGTCGGAATCGAAGAAGATTCGGCAGACATGGATGAAGTTGGAGAAGAAAATATGCAAAATCGGATACAAACCTGATACAAGCTGTGTGCTTCATGAACTGGAAGAAGATGAGAAGATTGAGATACTGAGAGGTCATAGTGAGAAGCTTGCAATTTCTTTTGGATTATTAAATACGACCAAAGGTTCACCACTTAGAGTTTGCAAGAATTTACGTATTTGTGTTGACTGTCACAATGCTGCTAGATTCATATCAAAGGTTGTTGAAAGGGAGATTATCATAAGGGATAACAAGCGCTTTCATCATTTTAAAAATGGGCTTTGTTCCTGTGGAGATTATTGGTAATTAAAGGTGTCAAACAAGCTTGTTCATGGATTTGTCAAGGTGTGAAGGATTCCAGAAATCATCAATGAAGTTGCAGCTGCAAAACTGCATCATCTTTTTTGAAACTTCTGTCCAAATTTTCCCCAGAATCAATGATTGATATATTTAACAGAGAAAATGAAAACGATATCGGCTTTTTTGAAATTAAAAATGAGGGGGAAATTGAAACATTTAGATATGCATTTTGATTTTTGAATTTTAAATTTTAAAACCTGAAAGAATGGAAGAAGAAGAAAAATTACATCCTCCTAATATTAGTGTTTTGTGAGGAGCCACTTTAGTGATATGGCATATGGGTGGAAGATGTTTATAAAATATATGATGATTGATGATGTGGCTTAGGTTAAAGATATTTATATGATATATTCATGTTTACAAGAAAAATAAATAAAAAAATGATTACTCTCACTGAGTGTAGTTTGGCCTTTTTTGTTTAGTCAGTAGGTAGTCATGAATTTTTATTTTTTATTTTTGGAAAAAAATGATGAATATGTAACCATGGATAATTCTAGTATTGTGGGGAAAAATGACATGACATGGTCAAATGCATAAATTGGTCAACCAAAGGAATATATGTTCCTGTTTTCAAGGTTGACTCCCCACTCTCCACCCTCCACCATGCAAATGCACACTTCTAACCCTCGATATGGAACATCATAACTCCTCTTCAGCACTAAGACCATAAGTTTTCTGCATTTTAACTGCCATCTTCTCTCCCAAATACATTCGACTCTTCCATAAACCCCATCTCAGAGGCAAAAAAACAACAACAACAACTACAAAACGAAAAAATTAGTCAAAGTGGAATTTGAACAATGCACCATGGCTTGCAAGCTAAGGAAGGCCATTGGAGCAATGAAGGATCAAACCAGTCTAGGGTTAGCCAAAGTAAGCGGTGCTGCAAATCTTGAGGTTAATATTTATTAAGGAATATTGTCTCCTTGTTTTCTGCCACTCATGTATGATTTACCTAACTAGTGTACTCTATATATTGGGTGTAATCTTCTTCTGTAAATGTAAGGAAATGAGATTAAGACATTGTGTGTCTACATGGTATCAGAGCATCTTAGGTTCTAGGGTTCCAGAATTGCTTTCTGACTTTCTGGAGAAAGAGGGAGAGAGTATACAGTACATAAAGAGAGAGAGAGGGTATGAACGATCTGTCAAGGTTCCAGAATCGTGACACGCGCCACCCAGGAAGCTTCCCTGTGCTCCGATCGGCCTAACCCCGGTGGTCCGATCGAATTCCGACATCCAGAAGGCGGCGCGTGGCGTTCACGCGCCGACGTTCCAGCAAGCCTCCGACGGCGCGTGAGAGCGCGTGAAGGATCCGTTTACGTCGGCGTTTCTGGCGCTGTGATCGTCTGACTTATTCCGGCCAACCCCGGTGATCCGATCGAATTCCGACGTCCAGAAGGCGGCGTGTGGCGTTCACGCGCCGACGTTCCAGCAAGCCTCCGACGGCGCGTGAGGGCGCGTGAGGCATCCGTTTACGACGGCGTTTCTGGCGCTGTGATCGTCTGACTTATTCCGGCCAAGCTCTGGTGGTGGTGTCCCATAATTCCACCGTTTGCAGTTTGGGTACTCCCTGTCCAGATTATATTTTCCTGTCCGGGTTTGATTTCCTTCTTTTGTTGATTCTTTTGACTCAAGAATATTTTGCAACCTCCTTGATTATTCAGAATTTTTGGGGCTGTTTATTTGGTTGCTTTATTATGGGAGATGCTAAGCCTAAAATTACTGCTGAGATTATGCCTGTTATGAATAAAATTACTGAGCATAAATTGAACTGGAAGAATTATCATGATTGGAGTAAAACAATCAGAAAATATTTGCTGAGTATTGAGAAGG
>QFDD01001115.1:0-32167 GCA_006871305.1 Vachellia collinsii
TTCTCTTGGAATCAATTTTATAAAATACTACAATTCTTGAGCTATTTTTCGTCACTCTGAAATCAATTATTTGAGGCCTCTGGGTATTTTAAATAATCATTTTTGACTAATTATTTTATTAAATAGCCAAATATTAAATAACCTTTAAAATTCCCGTAAAGGTTATTTATGTCATTGTCACTTAAACTGGGCCTCAATTACTGATCAGTGAATTTTTCTCTATCTTTTGGGACTCTGTAAAATTTTCTGATATTTTGGTCAAACTTTGACCAAAATACCCTTTGACTTTTCTCAATTTACCAAAATGCCATTGAATTTTCAAAATGACAATTTGGTCCCAAGAATTTCAAATTTACACTTGGGTCCCTATTCAAAATGTCCCTTTGGTCCTTTTCTTTTCAAAATGACATTTTAATCCATCCTTTCCTTTATACATCCATACTTCCCCTTTTGTTATTCTTTCTGCCTCTGCACACATTTTTCCTTTTATTTTCTTTCGCCTTTAACTTTCCTTTGTCGAGCCAAATGTAGTATAATTTCCAGAGAATCTTTTTATCTGATAAGAAACTTTGTAAAATTGAGCTTAGTAGCATTTATCGTTGAGGTTCATTGCCAAACTCTTTGGCCTAGAAATTCAAGATATGACACGGACCCTGTAATACCCTAAGTTTTATCCCATTAACATACCCAGCGGAAGCATTTGGAATCACTTTAGTTGGTCATACCTTATTGAAATTGGAGTTTAAAAAATATTTGCTTTTGGGTTACCAATCATAACCCTCTAAAAATGGCCTTATCTTTGAAAAATCATAATTAATTGTAGAAAAATCGAAATTGAGTGATTCCAAGTTCTATGGGACGATAACTGGATAAACTTGAGAGGAAAAATAATTTTTGGACCTTTTTACCTCAAAATCATTCCCAGTTTTAACTTCAAAATTTACTGTTCATTTGGTCATTTTCTATTTTTCCAGTATTTTTGCCCAACTTTGGAAGGCCATATTTCTCAGCACGGTTATCGGATTCAGATGAATTAACACTCATTTTAAAGGGAAAAATCATATCTATTTGGATGTAAAATAGCACGTCCTAACTCACTTGATTGCTACAAAACGAGTTGGGCAACTTTAGGTCCATTTTGTTGACTTTTAACCCTTTTTTTTTATACTTGGTCCAATTGAAGTATGATTGCTTTAACTTGCAACATTAATGCCTTTGGAGCATTTTGATCTATTTTAGCATGCTTGAAAATAAATCTATAACTACACATGCTGTCACTTATAAACAACATATAATACCCTTATGGGTATTTACAACTTTTCACAAAATGCTTATCAAATACTTACCGACCTTCAAGTATTCCCCTTCTTTCTTCTTCCTTTCTTGGATAAAGATAGCCCTAGGGTTTGGTTACATTGGTTGGGTAAGATTCTTGGGAATCTTAGTAGCATAAGCAACTATTACTCAATCACATAACTTGCATTAAAACATGATACATACTCAACTTACTTAATCTTGAAAATAAAAATGCTATGCATACCTTATATGCCACGCAACATAGCATAGAGACAAATCTTATCATGTCATAACCTTATCATTCACACCATGGCATGTTATCTCAATCATAGCAAAACAAGTAATCATGCAATAAATACAATGAAATGTAATTAAAACAATAATTGCTAAGCTACCTTTTCCTCCTTGCTTTTCTTGGTCCTTTGCTTGTCAACTCTTTCTCTTAATGTCCAATTGTCCTAGATAACATCACATAAAGGTTATTAAATCATTTGGACCATTTGTCCTAGATAACATCACACATTTTTCCTTTTATTTTCTTTCGCCTTTAACTTTCTTTTGTCGAGCCAAATGTAGTATAATTTCTAAAGAATCTTTTTATCTGATAGAAAACTTCGTAAAATTGAGTTTGGTAGCATTTTTCATTCAGGCCCATTACCAAACTCTTAGGCCTAAAAATTCGGGATATGACAGACCCACTCATATTTATATATATATATGCACACACGGACACACACACACACACGTACAAATAGCCCACTTATTAATTTTAAAACACCAGCGTTCAACTTAATTCCAAGAAGTATTAAATCATAGACCAGAATTTGAACAATGGAAAAATCACTGTGCATATGAGCAACAATCCGAAACCCCATTTGCAAAGACAAAACCTTATGCTTCTCGGTAAATCAAAGCCATCAACAGGAATAAATATGCAGCAGCACAGAGAAGCCATATCCGAAAATGGAGGCTCTGTTTTCTCAATATTCACAGCTCGAAACCCACCCCCGAAAACGGATTCGAAGAGAAGATGAAAGGAACAGAGGTTACCTTGCTGAGATCATTCACCATGCGTGAGCTCCGTCCTCTTTTCCTGTGAGACCACAGCTCCGAGGACAGGCTCCCTTTTTCTCACTGTCTTACTCTCCCTCTCGCCCCCTCTGTCTCTGCAGTTGACAGACGAAATGAATGAAAGAGAAGATGGGTGAAAGTGTGGGAGAAGCTGGGAGAAATGAATTAAAGAGAGGACAAGCTGAGAGTGTGCCACGAGTGAAGTATACATATGTGTCTAATATTTTATATTTATATATACATATGATCCAAAACTAAAATGAAATATCCTCTATGTAACTTTCTCCTTTAAATTTAACTCCTTAACATGTATGTAATTATTCCAATAAATTTTGACAGTTTATTTATTTTTCTTAAATCTCTTTAAAATATTTTTGGTCCAAAAAATTATTTATACTTGTCCAAATTTTTGTAATTGGCTTCCCAAAGTTCAATTACATTTCATAATACGTTAGCCAAAATTTGGGATGTTAAAATAAGTGAGGAAACAACTTTGGAGGTATTAAAATCAATTTTGACAAAGTTAAGAGTTTTAAGACCCTTAAAGTTCAAGAGAGATTTTAGTGAGGTTTTGTATGTTATAATGCAAAGTTTATGGCTTATCATTGATGCCAAATGCATTATGATATGTGTAAGAAGTTAAGTTGTAAATGGAACTTTCCAAAGAGCAAAAAGCAAGTCACCAAAGTCAAGTGAAAAGCTAAAGATTTAAGGTAACAAAGTTACTAACTTTTACATTAATTTTTTTTTTTGCCAAAGTACTAACTTTTACATTAATATTATCATTGATTGTTGTTTATTTATTGTGCTATTTTGCATGCTATGTGAACATGTGAAGTTGTGTTTATGACATGCCATGACTATATGCAAAATGTTTTCAAAATGCATCATAAAATGTTCATGCATAGTTAGATAGAAAATAAATAATAATCATGCATATGTTAATATATATATATATATATATTAGTGATTTTTGCTATTGAGATTCCAAGAATCTCATTCTCCCCAAAAGCATAACCTTTTGGATTAAAGCTCAAGCAAAGTTAAGCAAGGAAGGAAGAAACTTAGGGGGAAGATTTGATCTCAAATTGAAAGAAGATGCATGCTTGTGATGTAAAACATGTATATGTAGAATTTTGTTAAATTATAGGAATATGTATGATGAACTCCAGTAATGCCAAACCTGGTATATGTGCTATACAAATATGTCAAGCATGCTAATTCATAAGTCATGATGATAAATGCATAGAGAGGAAGGAAATAAGCATGCTCAAGCAAAGTCAAATGGTCTAACACCCTTAATAATGGTCCAAATTGAGGTAGTAATGAACCTGAGCAAAACCAAATCCAAATGATTTGAAATTTTTTAGTTAAATATTTCTCATGGCAAACTTTAAAATGAGTCTATATTTGCTAAATTTGGAGTTTTGTACAAAAAATTTTGATGGTCTAAAGTTGGAGGAAAAATCTAAAAAAGAAAAAGAAAAAGACCAAATGAACAGTGTTTATTCACGTAATAAACTGTATTAATTGATCAAGAAATTGGACAAATGGATATTTTTTTCCTGTAAGGAACTCAACAAGCTTCATTTAGAGACTTAAACCACTTAATTTTGAATTTTTTTAGAATTAGTTATGAATTTTTAAAATTGGCCAAAAATCTGAAATTTACCAAGTGAACAGTACCGATGAACAATCATTTTTACAAAATTTTAAAATTTAACTTGGTTAGCCAATTCTAAGCATTGGAAGACCTTAAAATGGTTTATAATTAGTCTCTAGTATAAAATATAGGAAGCTAAGAAAGGCGTTACACTACGTCCTTCTCAGGTGATGTTTGTTTCCTCTTCTTCAATTTTAAATGCGAGCTAGAGGAACCACGGGAGACTTTTTTCACAGGACTCCACTATTCACCATCATCTTCTTCATGTGCTACACCAGAGAGGGAGGAGGCGTTAATCGAAGAAATAGGTTGGGATTTGATTGGCGGCCCGTAATGGATCGTTGGAGTTACATAAGTAGGAGGTCTATTCTTGCAGATATCTTGAAGGTGAGCTGCTACTAGATGCAAACGTGTCAAAGTCTTTGATCCATCTTCTACGATTGGCACAAGTAATTGTTTTTTTATGGTTGCGTTCATAGATTCTTGCCCCTCTGTTGAGATTTTATGATTTCCGTTGGGGCTTTCTAGATGATTGCCATTGGGCTCAAAGACAATCCCCGACAATGGGCTCACCTCACCTTTGTCGGGACCAAATTTCCTGACTGATTCGCAATTTTTCCAGGAAAATCAAGTTCTGCCATACCATCCCATCCATCGTCTCCAATATTCTCTACGATTTGCCTGCTCTGCCTGGTGGCTGTGCTTTCCTGTATAAGCTTGGAGTCTGCTGTCCCCGACCTCCTTCATGCGGGGATTCTCCTAGAGAGCTCGAATTTTGGGGTGTTGGATGTAGACAACCTATCGGAAGTGTTATGGTTTAGGTGAATAAATAATTTACTCTACTTTAGCCAATCAAACATTAGTCGTACTTTGAAAACCGCTCAATCTGAACGATCATGATCATACATCTTAAAATCATACTTTCAAGGTCATACTTAGGCATACAATCACTCACCATTCATCAATATATATCATATGTACATGTTAAGGCCTCATATTGAATTTACACAACTTATAATAATTGCTATACATTTAATAACTTGCAACAAAATAATGCTATAGAAACTTATCTCTTTTATTTTACTTACATCTTACCTCTTGCATTCACTTTTCTCTTGGAAGCTTGTAACCTAGCATGGTTAGTTATTGATGGGTGAGATTCAAAGAATCCCAGTAGCAAATAATTATCATTTAAACATTTAAGTTATACTTCCATCATTTACTAATTAACAAGTAGCATTGCCAAGGCTTATACATAATAAGAACATGCATTTAGAATATAGAATTGTCAATCATGGCCATGAAACAATTCAATGAGTCATTCACATGTTCATGATAAAATAACTATTCAACTCATGGCAAGCTAGAAAGCATAATAAAATATAAACACAACTTAAATGTAAGAATGGATAAAGTTGCTACATTTAAACTTAATTAGTTTTTCTTTTCTTCCCATACTAGGAGTTTCCTTAGCCAAGCTTCCATTCTCACTTCCATTTTATCTTCTCCAGATTTCCTTCTCCCCATTTTACTTGGTGGGCTTGGGCAAGTGTCGAATCCTAAATATTGTATATACATATAGAAATATATCAATTATATGTAAAAATACTTTCGATAGAATTTAAATCGCACTCCCCTTTTCGAATTTTATCCTTTTGTAAATGAATTCCCGCTTTATTTCTTGTTAGGGAATTCTTCTCTTTGAAATCTTCTTCCTTTAAGTGTATAAAAAGAAAGTCCTCTGCTCAATTGGAAATTCTTTTAATATTCTAATACTTACAATAATCCATTAATTTTCCAAAAAAACTATATGTTAGAATCAAACCTTTAAATAAATGATGAGCTTTTAAAAATCATAACTTAGCCTAGAAAATTCCAAATCGAGTTATTCGATACTCTATTCGAAGCTCTTTTCATCATCCACATAGGAAAAATAGGTTATAGTACCGTATCTCAAACATTGCTGCACAAAAGCAAGCAAAATGGCTAAAGTTCAGCTGGAAAACATCATGTTTTTTTCCAGTTGAATGTATATATATACATGCATACATGCTCATACACATAGGGAAGGCACTTTGAGCCACTATTTCATCATTTTAGGAACCCAACAGCAGCAACCTTGTTTTCCACTCTTTATTAAATCATTTCAAAATTCCTCTTCACATATAACTTCTCTAATCACCTTAACGCTACTCTTTCTCCTTTGATTAATAGAATGCATTTATATATAAATACTCATCAGCACCTCAATTTAAGTTCCATTTCCAATATTCTTAATTTAATGTCCAACGTGTGTGTTTATATTTACTCTCAAAATCCAGATTTCAAATGTATATATATCCATACACAGACACGCATACATATGTATATATATATTTCCAGTATTTATTTCCAGCTTTCAAATGCCTATACACACGCGCGCGCGCACAGGCACGCATACTTGTATTTATATATATTCGCCTGATTTTTAATACTTGTACCAGCTTTCAAATGCACAGTACAGGGAGCGCAAGCACCTATATATATATATGCTCACCGACCGACATGCATATATGTATTTCCTAGCAGCTCAAGAAATCCATTGGCCTCCTATCATCAAGAAGACCCGAGACGCCTTATTTAGTTCATCACTGTGAGCACAAATATGGACATGCAAGCTCACCTACTAACTCTAAAAACACCAATATATATCCTAAATCCAAGGAGTCTTGCATGTTAAACCAGAAAATGGAAGAGGACGGGAAGGTCACTGTGCACACGAGCAAATGTCCGAGTCTTGGAGTTTCAGAGACCACAAAATACCTCATATGCATAACTGGATTTCGACTCCCCAGTAGCTTATAATCACTCTATATTCAGTTATCCTTTTATTAATTCATGAAATCGTAGCTTAGAGATCATCTTCCTCGGAGGACAGAAGACCCGAAACGGTGAAACCAGTCCCATTTCTCAAACTCATACACTTAAGCAATTCATCACATGCATGCACTGATTTAGCTTGAGGAAATACGAATTTAAACACTCATTAAGCAAATCGACGGAACTCCTCCATTTTACCTCTGATTTCTCTACTGTTCAGAGGTTACCCAAAAACGACATAGATGAGGGTACCGGGCTTACCTAGTCGAGATCCCTTAGCAGCTCGCGTTCTCCAGCCATTTTTTCCGGCGACCTCCTCATCTCTGACGGCGAGATATGCTTCTCACTCTGTCTCTCGCTCTCTGGTCTCTCTCTCGGACACGGAAACCGGGTGAGGAATGAATGAATAAATGAAAGGAAATGGCGGTGAGGAGTATTTCCAAAGCTTAATCCACGTGTAGCATATGTGGGCTGTGACATGTGTGGAGGGTAAAATTACAAATTTGCCCTTCCACACTTATCCTTTCTGCTTCTAGTCCTTGACAGGGTTGTAACATTCTGAATGTTTCTTAATGATTTCGCTTCATTTTTTCATCTCCCCTAGTGAACATGGAGTCTCTGTTGTAGTATTGTAGAGCATATTTATATCGATGTCATTGAACTACTAGATCTGTTTCTATTGAGGATGTTCAAATCCTGCCGGTAGGGTTTTTATTTCTTTTTACCCTCCCTCCTTTACCTCTTTAAAGGCCATAAGAATAACCTGGGAATCCTATTCCAAAGCTAAAATATTTTATAGCTCATTTTTGGCTCTAGGGTAATTTTCCATGATTTCTTAAAAATATTTATTTAACTTATAGTGCTCAAAATTCTTTTGTATTCACAATTGAACCCCTGGGCAATCTTTTATTTAGTTCAGCCCCACTTTAGAGTTCTTTAATATTTTGCCATATTGTAGCTATTTAATGTATATCACAGTTTCTACAAATTTTGACTGTATTTCTAACTTACAGCTTAAAAAATATTAAAGACATATATTACAATTAAACTGGGTAAAGGATTCAAATTTTATCGATAAATAAAGATTATGTTTGGATAACCATATCTAATTAATTAGGTTCCACAATAATTAAATTTGAGACGATAATAATAAACATAGTATCAGATAATTATTGTATCAAACAATAGAAGTTTGAGAGGACTTCTTCATTTTATTTTTCCTCTTCAACTGCAACTGAGTAATTATCCAAAGAAGTTTTTCCTCTTCTTTATAATTACTATGAGCACAATAAGGAAGGAACAATTTGTAATAACAGAGGCTAGCTAGAGCTGGTGTGGCTGTAATTTAATTTTTCACAGTTTTGCTGGCATAAAGAATACTCTTTCACCGTCATAATATTCTCACATCTCACGATTCATTCTATTAAGTTTTAGGCACACCTGCAAGGGAATAAAATTTAAAATGTTGACGAAAATCTTTGAAATAGAGAAAAGAAGACTTACCAATAAATAGAGAAAATGTCTCATATTTCAGGTCTTGAAGGCCATACATAATTTATAAATCAAACAAATTAGATTAAACAAATGATAAAATATAAATATTTGAAAGAGAAAAGACCTGCCAATTTGAACCGGAGGTTATCTTAAATATAAAAAATAAGCAAAAGAGTCACTTTAATTCTAAACATAATATGCCCATTCAATTTGTTTCCCAAATTTATAATTCTTCCTCAAAAATATTCTTATTATTTACAGGTTGCAAGAGTTTCTAACCAGAAATAATTACAATGCACATTATTAAAAAATATATTTTAACAGAAATAACACATTTGTTCGAATCAACGGGAATAATTTTCTTAACATCATCAAGTTAATTATTTACTTTTTTATATTAATCACCGGAGGTATTTTTATGAAGGAATTGTAGTTTGTATTAATTGAGAATTGATGTCACACAGCATGCTTCTTGTAAATAGCCTAACGTGAAGATCCAGCGTTGTTTCTTTAAAAGACAGTACTGCATCCAGTTTCTACTGTGTACGGGAAGACTTAATCAGTGACTAAGTTAATAAAATTATGACCTGGGCAGTAAACAGAAGGGAAAATAGCATCAAAGTCCCATAAAATAATTAAAGTATTAAAAAAGTTTTAAGAGTTTATTAATGATGGTTTGGACTTATCAACAATAAATTGAAAACGTGTTAATGATAATTTAAGACTTGTCAATGAGACTTAGAAATAGGATTCATAAAAATGACCGGATATTATTAATAATAGTATAAAAAAGCATTAACAAGGAAAAGGACCACCACTTTCGGTTCCCATTTTGATGAGGACATCTCTGATGTGCTGAGAAGCTAAAAAGACAATTTCAAGGACATCTGTTGTAGGGAACCAAAAGTAGTGGGAACCGAAAGACAATTTTGGTTCCCATTTTAGTAAGTTATTTTTAAAAATAGAAAAACAGAAACTTGTTTTTAAAACCCAGAAAACAAAAACAAGTTTTTTGTTTTTTTTGTTTTTGTTTCTTTTGCATTTCTTAATTTTAATTTAGGAAAATTGAGAAATACATTATTCTACATTTGAGGGTTTTTTCTCCATTTAATAACGTAAGTTATTATTGAATTTTCATATTCAGATGTTAGATGTAAGTATGTTTATTTACAAATATGATTTTTTTTAAAAAAAAACAATCGTCCAAACAGATTTTTTTATTTTTCCTTTATAAAATTGTTTTTAAGAATAGTTTTATAAAATAGTTTTGAAAATAATAAAACATGAAAAAAAACAAACAGGCCGTACAATTTTAATGGTGTAGATTTAAAATTTTCAACGGACGATCTTTACATAAAAATAAAATTGTTTTTTTTGAAAAACCAGCAGTTATGATTTTGTTTTTATTTTAGTTCTACCCACATAAAAATTATTCTTTTACAAAATAAGAGTAAAAGAAGAACCAAATCCGTATGGTCCAAATTCTGCTCCATGTATAAACACAAACACATGCATGCATTTAACAATCTAAGCTCCATTGATGCCTACTTTATGCAAAGAGAGATAGCTGTATGGGAATACAGATTCATTTTATGCGTACTTTATATATATCCTTATTTATTCATTTTATGAGGGTTCCCTAACTGGTGTCAGCTTTTTTTTTTTTTTGCCATCTATGCCCAATTGTTAATCAAAAGGAGTCCCTAATCATTCTTTAAACTCACTGTGCTTTATATTTAGAGCTCCTACACATTTCAATTGAGCAATATGACTGAAGGTATTTATAAAAGGTCTTTTGTTGCTCCTATGAGATTCTAAGACTTTCTATATATGTGTGTGTGTGTGTGTGTGTGTGTGAGTGTCATGTGCGCGCTTGATGTAGTCTTAATTTAGAATTTGTTTTAAATGTGTTCATTCCATATTGTATACTAAAACTCTTTGGGAATGATTACGATATATTTATCCTCTAAATAGTAGTATGTTATATATATATAGAAGCTAAAATTTGGGAATCCGTCACAAGTTGCCTAGACTATTGTGGAGCGTCACAGATCAGATTTGATTGTTCCTAGAAAGAGCAGCAAAAGTATCCGTGTTCAAACCGGTGACCAGCACTCCGTGGGTGCTCATCATCAGCTTGATGCTCATCATTGCAAATGAGCACCAGTGAAACATGTCCTGAAGGAGAAGTGAAGTTGTCCAAGATAACAAAGCAAACGACATTGAAGTTTATTCATTACACACACATAATCAGTATCATCCATAACATTACATAGCATTTTCATTCATAGCACATACATAATTATTATCATCGATAACATTACATATGTACGTGTATATATATGCATGCTGATTTATTTAGAGCAATAATACTAGGGATAGCTCGCTCGTTATTTAAACAGTATCAGCAACGTTATAAGATATATATGCATCCCTTATTATTTAGGCGGAGGCTCCTGCGTCTGAGCCTGAAGCAGAGCCAATCTGGGTCTCACCGTCCACGGTTGAGCATGGGAGTGGGCCTGACTTGCAGAATCTGGGGTTGACCACAAGGGAGACTTTATACGTGCCTCCACAACCCAAATCCAGACTATGAGGATGGGCTAATTCGGTTATTCGAGCAGAATCTAGGTCTTTCCCGTTACCTTGACCCACATTGTCTGACTGAGCTAGGGTCAGGTGCTGGGTGGAGAAGACGACGAAGGCAAAGAGAAGGAAAAGAAGCACACGAACGGACGAGGACGATGCAGCCTTCATATTGGGAATTAATCTAAGTATTATGTGGAGGATTTGCAAGGGGTGTGTGTATTGTGGGAATTGAGATCTTGCATGCATGGCTTCTTCTATTTATAGAGTTGGAAGGAAGAAGGTGGTTGGGTGACGATGAAAGTGCAAAGTTTTAGTTAGCTTCTAATATTATCTCATGGAAACGTCCATTCACGCAAGAGGACGCTGTTGATAAGATGAGGGACCACTGCTTGTGGTTTGGTTTGCATTAACCTCTTCTATCCTATAGATGTGAGCTGTCTCCGGAATAAAATTTCAACAATGTAAATAAATTTATTTAGTTATCTTATTTAATTGTTTTTAGAGAGAATTGGGCGAAAATCTCCGATCGACAAATTAATTCGAGAATAGGACCTGCATGATATGAAAGTTCAGTTGCATATCGTAGAAGGTCACTCGCATAATGTGAAACGTCAGTTGCATAAAATTTCTCAAAAATGAAAATGCAATTAACCTTTGATATTATACAACTGACCTTCCATGATATGTAACAAACTTCCACATTATGCAGATCATGTTCAACTACTAATTTGTTAACGAGGGATTTTTCTCCAATTCTCCCTTTTTTTATAACAATATATTATAAAATGTTAATTATATATGAGCCATTAGCCTTTTCATTTGACGGCGCAGATAAGATCCAAAGCCGAAACAGACGGAGAATGCTTGATTCTGAGAGAACCCAATTTAATCCCTAAAATTTGCTATCAGATAGATGAATCTCTGTCGTCCACTTGTCCTGTATGTTGGATGCTCGATGCAATGCTTTAAAGCCGGAAGAGATGTTAAACTGGAGAAGCCATTGTTTGGTCTAACCAGTGACATAATAATTAACGGACCATAATTTTATATAAATGTATAATGTATGTGTGTTTAAAAAATAAAATATCAGATTATTGAATAATTTGAATTAAAAAATTTAATAATTTACTTCCATGATTTCAAGCTAGGGTAAAAATACAACTCAACATAGAATTAATTTGAATTAAAAATAATAAACAAAAATGAGTTTATAATCTCACTTATTTATATTTTTTAAAATATATATAACGATGTAAAATAAAAGGCATGCAAAATTAATTAATTAAATAATAAATAAATATTTAAATAAATCATTATTTATTTATTATGTAAACGCAAGAAACACAAATAACATCTTGAGAAACAAATTAAAGAACATAATTAAGAAACATTTAACAATTGGCTTCGCTGTCCTCAACGTGTATCACGCATAAATTGGCTTTATGTTGAAGGCTCCAGCGCACGTACACATAGGGCCAATTTATGCGTGATGCACGTTGCGAACAATGAGGCAATTGGTGGAAATTGTGCTGTTAATAATTGTGTTTTGAGTATTTTAATTAATGAATTGTTCATTTTTATTATGATAAACTATTTTTAGATAAATTATAGTGATTATTCTAAATATTCATGGCCGATCATTACGCTGAAAAAAAGATAAAATAAAACAATTATGACTTTGTAAAGGTATGGAGATATGAATCAAAGTTATAGACACTTGTATGAGTACAAGGTGTTGGATTGATTCACTACGAGAAAGCTGTATGAATTAAGTCATAAGCTTGTCTCATAAACAACTGCATTAATTATTGTGTCATTTGACTTGAGATCATCATGAATTCCTACATGAGATTCCCTTAGCTTTGAACTAGTCAAAAGTGACTTTTGAATGAGTGATGATAAATTATATGCTTGAGCTTAATGAATCTCATGTAAAGGTATATGAATGGCCAAGATAAAACTTATCCCTCACATTAGTAAAGAGATATTGCTGAGCCCCTCGATGAATAAATCTAAAAAATGTATGGCCAATATGATAGAAATGAAGTTCCATCTCTACAGTTAGATTACTCAAGGATTGAGAAAGCAATGGTCGAGAGTAAGAGGATGATAATCTCCATGTCTTATTCTTGATCAAAATATCATGTGACAAAAGGGACATAATGTGATTGTATGATGCGTTATATTGGTTTATAAATCCTAATATGAATTGGATAGTCGTAATGTCTTGCTAGAAGTTACTTGTGACTCGTAGGCTAGTATAGTCATTGGCCCACTGCCAACTTCATATTAACCTACAAGGTCACATACAAAATAGCCCAACAAGAACTGAAATGCCCAGATTCATTCAATCTAGGGTATGTCTAGATTCAATGAATATTCTGAAGAAAATAGATATATATATAAATTCGGAATACTATATATATTTTGTGTATATATATTACATATCTAGATATGTATATTTATCTAGATATATTTAAATTAAATCTTAATTTAAAAGATATATTTTGGATTTAATTTATAAGGATAGATTAAATCTTAGATTTATTTTAAAAGATAGATCTTGGATTTAATTTATAAAAATAGATTAAATCTTAGATTTAATTTATAAGAATAGATTAAATTTTAATTTAAAAGATAGATCTTAGATTTAATTTATAAAAATAGATTAAATTCCAACCATTTGTATATAGAGCCAATTTGTACGTGATGCACGTTGCGGACAAGGAGGCAATCCTAGCCATACGTTAATTAAGAATGAGTTTTAGTGAAACTGTTGTAAAGTGTTTTTCAATATAATAATTGTAACAAGGATACAATATTTATAATATGTAGGCTAAGAAAATCCCGTGATATCATATAGTTACAATCAAATCTAATACTATCCAGTACCCTATATTTTTAGTATAAGAGTTAGTTGACTTTTATTAGAGAGATTAAGAAAGTTAAATATACTACTTATAAATATTTATATTAATCATTTTTCTCAAAAATGATGGAATCCGAGGCCAAGAGCGCACAAGTCTGATGATCTGTTAACAAATTCTTCCATGAATAATAGTTATGAAGCATCAGTTACCCTTTTTTTTCTCTTTAACAAAAGAAAACATTTGCAAGAATCACGGTAACGTTAAAAAAAAATGTAATTACTAAAAAGTCTTAATAACAAATAAGTAGAATAAACATGTTGTTTTGTGTATTGAAACTTATCATTACATATTAATATGTTGTTTTTAGATTTTTGGGTGGATAAATCCATGTCCGGTAACCTTATGATAATTTCCCCTTTTAAGCTAAGCCGTTCGTGGCCAAACATCTAGGATCCATTCTCAAACACTAAAAAAGGACCCCACAATTGATAGATGTCCATGAAATTATCTGTACACTATTTCAACAGATCACAAATGTCCTAGTCAAAATGGGAACTGAAAGTTGTCCTTGTCTCCATTAATGGGCAATTGGGGACAAAGCTGACATCGGCTCATGTCAAAATTGTCAAATGCATGAACTATATTTTCACATATAAGCACACCCTCTCTTCATCTCAGTCTTAAGTTTATGAGTTGTGAATTGATTCTTTATCACATACATGGACTACATTTTTTATTGTTAAATGCATATAATGGCGTGTTTGTACATTATTTTGACATTGGAAAATTGTTAAGAAAACAAATTAAAGCAACACTAGCTAGATCTAACTTTTATTTCAAAATTGTCCTGTCTTGTAGATTCCATATAAATATAGGTCTCACTTGTCTATCTCTACTGTTGTGCACAGTAATTATTATTAGGATTACCGCCAATAATTTAGGCAAAGTCATTTGGTTACTCAGTTGTAGTTAAGTTGGAAACATGGTTGATGAAGTTCTACTATTAGGTTAAATTTAAATATTTTGGAGCTCAAATATATATATAGTTATTTGAATGTAATTTTCTATCTTTAAAATTCAATCCCTTGACATAGTTTTAAGGGTAATATATCTTGGAGTTTTTTTTTTATTTGTAGGCTAGCATATGCATGAAGTAGCTGGAATATGGCTAAAGAACAATAAAATGGGACTGACTTAAACAAAGCAGGCCATTGTCCAGGTGTTGAAATGTAATTACAAAAGAACTCAAGGACAAAAATGTAAATAAATAGGGCTAATCCCCCAGACTGGGTATTATTGTTTCTTGGAGAAATACAAAGATGAAGAGAAGTGAAGGAAGCTTGTGCTTTTGTTACAACCAACAATATAAACAATATCTTTTAATAAAATCTTTCATCTTTAAGGTATGACCTCATTTTAGTTTTCATCATTTAAATTTCATTCTATTAAAAATATTGATCTCTGTGATTTAATACAAATTTGGACCATTTTGCCCCTAGACCCATGGTTCGAAACTTAGGGACAAACACTAAAATTAGTATACACTTGAGAGACCAAAGGTTATGTTAACCCTTTTAATTGTAATGTATAAGTAAATAATGTATAAGGTTGTGTTAACCCTTTTCAGTTCTCTAACCCCAATATTATTAGTCTCAAATGATGATTCTTATTGTAACAATTGTTAATATTTTAAAAATTAAACTTAACATAGCAGCATTTAAGGGAGTTTTATTAACATTTAAGGTTTCAATATATCAACATTATTTTGTCAATGCCTTTAGAGTTAAATACTAAAAATATACTTTATAAAATTGAGAAATTAAAATAATATCTTACGCGAAGTTAAAGGAATAAAGATATATTTTTGCCATTTATTTTTAACAATTTTACTAGCACGAAGAATACTCTTTAACCGTATGTCAGAATAATGTCACGTCCCACCATATATACCATGCATGGTGCTCATGGCAGTCATATGGCATACGGGGCTTATTGTTACAGTGAAATTTTTGCATTTCTTAATTTTTTGTTTAGGGAAATCGAGAAACGCATTATTCTCCATTTAATGGTATATTTTTCATTTAATAACTTGAGTTATAATTGAATTTTTACATTAAGATCTAAGTATGTTTGTTTATAAATATAATTTTTTAAAAACAATAGTCTAAAACAGATTTTTTTTCCTTTTTAAAAATTGTTTTTAAGAATAGTTTTGAAAATAATAAATTTTAATGGTATAAATTTAAAAATTTCAACTGATGACTTTCAAATAAAAATATTTTTTTTTTTTTGAAAAATCAACAGTTATGATTTTATTTTTATTTTAGATTCTACTCACATAAAAATTATTCTTTTTTTTAAAAAACAAAAGTAAAAGAAGAACCAAATCTGTAGGGTACAAATTCTGCTACATGTATAAACACAAACACATGCATGCATTTAACAATATAAGCTCCTTTGAATATATTTAACAATATAACCTCCATTCATGCGTACTTTATGCAAAGACAGCAGATGTATGGGAATGAGTACAGATTCATTCTATGCGTGCTTTAGATATATACACATATAGATATATATCCATCTTTATTTATTTTATAAGAGTTCCCTAGCCGATGTCACAGCTTTTTCTAGTTGCCATTACTGTGCACAATTGTTAATCAAAATGAGTCCCTAATCATTCTTTAAACTCACTGTGCTTTATATTTAGAGCTCTAACACATTTCAATTGAGGAATGAGTAAAGTTATTTGTAAAAGCTCTTTTATTGCTCCCATGAGATTGTAAGACTTTCTATATATATATGCTTGATGTAGTTTTAATTTAGAATTTGTTTTAAATGTGTTATCATTCCATATTGTATACTTGGGAATGATTATGATATATTTATCCTCTAAATAGTAGTATGTTATTCATATATATAGAAGCTAAAATTTGGGAATCCGTCACAAGTTGTCTAGACCATTGCAAATGAGCACTAGTGAAACATGTTCTGAAGGAGAAGTGAAGTGAAGATAACAAAGCAAACGACATACTATTGTATACAAGTTTATTCATAACACACATAATCATTATCATCCATAACGTTACATGCATGATCACCATCGATAACATTACATATGTACATGCATGCTGATTTATTTAGAGCAATAATATTAGGGATAGCTTGCCCGTTAATTAAACAGTATCAGCATCCTTATAAGATATATTTACATCCCTTATTATCTAGTTGGGGGCTGGGGCTGACCAGTCGAGTATCTTGTACTGTTCTTACACGACTTTATATGTTCCGCCATCCTTAAGGAACAAAACTTTATACGTGTCTTCAGAACCTTCTAATTCCAGAAGAACAGGATCGCCTACTTTGACTGGTTTGATTTCCAATGTTTTGACAATAGTTTTGGCAGCTGCTGGGACGTGGTCATTCTCCTCACCTGCATTCACATCATCTTGCTGAGCTCGGGTTAGGTGCTGGGTGGAGAAGAAGAAGAAGGCAAAGAGAAGGAAAAGAAGCACAAGAACAGACGACGAAGATGCAGACTTCATGTTGGGAATTAATTAATCTAAGTGTTATGTGAAGGATTTGCAAGCGAGGTGTGTGTTGTGGAAATGGTAGCTTGCATGGCTGCTTCTATTTATAGAGTTGGAAGGAAGAAGGTGGTGCGTGATGAGAGTGCAAGAGTTTTAATTCTTATCACATGGAATCGTCCACTGAGGCTGGATAACGCCGTTGAGAACGTCCAATATATTATATATAGATGAAGGACCACTGCTTGTGGTTTGGTGTTTGCATTAATCTCTTCCATTCTATAGATGTCAACTGTGTCCAGAATAAAATTTCAACAATGTAAATAAATTTATTTAGTTATTTTAATTATTTTTAGGGAGAATTGAGGAAAAATCCCTCTTTGACAAATTAATTAAAGAATGAGAACTGCATGATATGGAAGATCAGTTGCATTTACAAACTGTGGAATATCTGTTGAATAATGTAGAAATGTCAATTGCATAAAAATTTAGTTATATAAAATTTTTAAAAAATGCAAATTCAACTGAACTTTGACATTATGCAACTAACCTTTTACGATATGCAATTGAACTTCTATATTATATAAATGCAACTAAACTTCCACATCATGCAAGCCTCATTCTCCAATTAATTTGTTAATAAAGGATTTTTCCCCAATTTTCACGCATTTTCATAACAATATCTTATAGAATGTTAATTATATACGCGCCATTAGCCTTTTCATTTGACGGTGCAGATTGGATCCAAAGACGAAATAGACAGAGAGCGCTTGATTCTGAGAGAACCCAATTTAATCCCTAAAATTTGCTATCAGATCGATGAATCTCCATCATCCACTTGTCCGGTATGTTGGATGCTTGATGCAATGCTTTAAAGCCCGAACTAGAGTTGGGAATTCACGGGCCCGACCTGATTAAGCCAGTTTAATTGGAAAGCCGTGCCTGTAATTTTGAGCTTTCATAAGGAAATTGGCTTAAAAGGGCTAGCCCTAATGGGCCGAGGGCTTAAAAAAGGCCGGTCCCATTTAAGCCTGCCATAATTTTTTTTTATCTGGATAAGTGACTCTGAGTCTATGACTTTGGGCTTCCAGCTAACAAAGTATAGAAGTTGTATTCTTCCAGCTAATGTTCAGGCACTCATTTGTATTCACAACAGGTTGCATGGATTTTCACATAATTGTAATTTACTAATTTATATATATATTATGTAATAAACATATGTTAAATTTATGATTTTGGTTTGTTATTTGTTGCAAAGACCGAAAATAGTGATGATGTTATGAATGAAATACTTGATATTTTTCATCTTCTGAAACAGAGCCTTCTGAGCTATTCCTAGTGAAGTTCAGTCAAATTCAAATGTCATTAAAATTAGAGATAGTGATGATGATTCATGAAAAAAGAAGTTTATGTTGTGTGATTTGTGAACTTAAATTTAAGACTTTCAGAGTATTTATTATTGTCGATGTAATTATTTAGATAATTAGATATAACTTTCTATTTTTTTGAGTAAGGAACTTATATTAGTGCTAAATTGATGTTGCATTTTCAAAAAAAAAAGTTGAAAAGGGCCTCAAGCCTGTGGGTCGGGCCTAAAAAATGGTAGGGAATATGGGACTCGGGCCCTGTAGGGCCAAAACCTAATTCCTAGCTCTAGCCCGAACATATGTCGAACTAGAGAAGCCATCGTTTGGTCTAACTAGTGCCATAATAATTAACTGACAATAATTTTATATAAATGTATAATGTATGTGTGTTTAAAAAATAAAATATCAGATTATTGAATAATTTGAATTAAGAAAGTTAATAACTTACTTCCATGATTTCAAAGAAACGTAAAAATACAACTCAACATAGAATTAATTTAAATTAACAATTTTAACTTATTTGTAATAAACAAAAATGAGTTTAGAATCTATACGGTATCTCACTTATTTTTGTAATGTTTTAAACATATATATGTAAAAGAAAAGGCATGCATAATTAAATAAAAAAATAAATAAATCTTTGAGTAAATAATTATTTATTTACTTTGTAAACGCAAATGCAAGAAACACATATAATATCTTGAGAAACAAATTAGACGAACATAATTAAGAAATATTTAACAATTGCTTAGCTGCCCTCGACGTGCATCACACATAAATTGGCTTCAAGGCTTCAACGCACGTACACACATATATAGAGCCGATTTGTGCCTGATGCACGTTGAGAACAAGGAGGCAATCTCAGCCGCACGTTAATTAAGAACGAGTTTTAGAGAAACTGTCGTAAAGTGTTTTTCAATAATCGTTGTGCAGCAGGGATACAATATTTGATACAATATTTATAATGTGTAGGCTAAGAAAATGACGTGATATCACACAATCACACAGTTACAATCAAATCTAATGCTAGCTCATATCCTTAATATAAGAGTTAGTTGATTTCTGTTAGACAGATTAAAGAAGTTAAATACACTGTTTAAAAAAATTTATATTAGTCATTTTTTGCCAAAATGAAGGAGTGGGGCCAAGAGAGCACAAGTCTGATGATTTGTTAACAAATTCTGGTCAATAAGTGTAAGTCCAAAGATATTTTGGTTAAAGTTTGACCAAAACAGCAGAAAAATTTTCAGGACAGCATTGGATAGGGAAAAATTCACTGATCAGTAATTGAGGCCTGGTTAGAACTAAAATGACCAAAATAACCTTCGCGGGAATTTTAAAGGTCATTTAATTTTTGGCTGTTTAATAAATAATTAGTCAAAAATAATTATTTAAAATACATAGAGGCCTCAGATATCTGATCTCAGATCAAGGGAAAATAGCTCAGAAATTCTAGTATTTTATAAAATTGTTCTCAAGAGAAAGTTAGAAGCAGATTTCCCGATCGGAAAGAAAAAGCCCGAAAAACCTTCGAAATTGGGTTTTCTTCAAAAATTAGTTAAAGACAATTCTACAAACAATATGAGGAAAGAAAAATCATGGAAGTATCGTATGAATTTGTGGAATTTTTAGTAACCCTAAACTGGTCAAGTGATCAGGGGTTTGCAGAAAAGTATTTCTAATGTCGTAAAGTAATCTTATGGAACTTAAAGTTCTTGTAAAGAAAGTTGTGAGGCCATGAACTTGCCACTTGTAATAGCCATATTTCAAGGGGGAAAAGAGAGACAAAATATCATAGAAAAGTGGTAGAAGATATCAATATAAAGTTACTTTATCAGTCCAAGTGGGTCCCACACTAATTAACACATGTTATAATTTTAAAATTAAGTATTCCATGGCCTCTAAACAGTCCATTTTCGTGCAGAAAATAGCAAGAACAGAGAGAAAGGTCGTGAGGTGAAGAAGAGGAAGGAGAGGAAAAATTTCAACCCCAAACTTCAAGGTAAGAGTGGATCCATGCATAAAATCCCTTATATTTCATGATTTCTACCACTCCTCTTCCATTTGTTTGGTTTTATTTGGTTGAATATGGAGTATTTGGCTGCTGCAAAGTTAGGTTTTAGAGAGAGACAAATGAGAAGGAGAGAGATTTAGATGAAATAGTTGCTAGGAAATCAATCTATGCATGATTTGGAACCTATAGGTAGTTTGTTTGAGTTGATTTGATCTTGTATGGAATTTTTGGCATGAAGTCACTGTTCATGGCTGCTAGTTGTCACTGTTCATGCAAGGGAAGGAATGATTTTGTGATGTTTAATGATGGGAAAATGATCAAGGAATGTGAAGTATTTGGGCCACTGGAAATTTAGGTTTTAGACGGAGAAAATCAAGAAGAGAGTGATTTAGATCAATCAAATGTTACTAAACAACTTCTTATACAATTTACAGCATTTTGGCATTTGGTTTGAAGTGATTTGAGCTCATATTGAATTTTTGGCATCAAACCCTTGTCTTGGCTGCCGGGTGAAACTGACCATGCATGGGGAAGGAAGTTTTCATGTTGTTAAATGATTGGGAAATGATCTACGAATGATTTTATGCATGTGTATGAAGATAGAAAGTGAAAACCACACTTGCTGAAATTTTCTGTGTATTTTCGGATTCCTGCTATTCTTGGGGAAAGGAGTGAGTTTTTGATGATTTTGATGCTTCCACTGGATTTAGAATGAAAAATTATGAAGGGTAGAAGCGAGAAAACAAATTTGGAAGCATTAGAATCATAATTGAAAAATTTGGAAGCTTAAGGATTAAAATTGTCATATTGAGTTTTATGGACTTTTAGTTGTTATAATGCATTGGAAATGGCCTAATGTTGATTCCAAATGCATTATATTATGTGTAGGAGTGTTATTTACGAAAGGAAGAGCTCAAAGTGCAAGAAGCAAGTTGATAGGTCACTTGAGAAGCTAAGTGCCAAGTTAAGGAGTTAAGGTAGCAAGATTACTATCTTTTGTATTAATATAGTTTATAGTTGTTATTGATGAATTTTGACATGTCCATGTGTTAGAAAATGTGCTACATATTGATCGTTATGACATATCATATTATGTGCAAATTCCATTTTAAGTGATAACATTTCACATGCATGTATGACTTGATTGATATGTATGAAAATTATGCATATTAATGTCATTGATAGTAATTTAGCTATGGAGATTTCTATGAAATCTCACCCTCCCATAATAACACCTTATAGGACAAAGTTCCAAGAACAAGGGCAAGAAACCACAAGAGTAAAGGTGGGTGATTTTCAAATGCAAGGGAATGCTTAATCAAGTTGGATGTGGTTTCATGTTGTTTTCATGGATTTTGGAAAAATTGTATGTTAAACTTATGCACTATGAACATGATGTATGTGCTGTGTAAGTAAGCCAAGAATGCTAGATTATCATGTGAATGTATTATATGTATTAAAAAAATAAGAGTGAGCATGCAACTAGCTTTAAAAGGGTCTAAAACCCTTCACAATAAAAGGGTCTAAAGCCCTTAACAAAGGTTAAACTTGAGTTGAAAGTAAAACAGTACAAATGAGGTCCATGTAATTTAAAATTTTTCAGAAAAATACTACACATCCCAATCTAAAGTTTGCCAAAATTGGATATGTAGACAGAAAGCTATGATTTTCCAAAGTTAGAGGAAAAATCTGGAAAATTGAAAAATGACCATATGAACAGTGAATTTTTACGAATTAAACTGTATTAATTGGTCAATAATTTGGACAAATTGATAATTTTTCCCTGTAGTAAATCCAATAAGATTCATTTAGAGACTTGAACCACTCAATTTCGATTTTTCTAGAATTATTTATGAATTTTCAAAGTTAGCCCAAAAATGTGAAAATTTACCAAGTGAATAATAACTTTGATAAGTTTTAAGTTTTGTTGCTTTGGCCAATTCTATGCATGGAAGATAGTTAAATGGTTCAATAATGATCTTTAATGAGGTATTAAGAGGTGATAAGTAAGATATGATAAAGACATCATTAAAAGTTATGTGGCCCAAAATTAAAGAGGAAAAGACCCAATTAGCATTTATGAGATTTATTTGCAATAAAGCAAGGAAAATGCCATGATTCTCACATGGGATTAAAAATTAATTAAAGTCTGAAGAAGCCCATTTAAGAGTGGGGGCATGTGCTAATTAATGGGCTGAAAATGAAGATGTTTTGCTGGATTTATTTGGGTTGAGATCAATCTAAGGAAACAGGGTACAAACGGTGGCACCATCTTATTGGTGGAAATCCCAAATTATCTAATATAATTGAATCCATTAATTTAACGTCATTTTCCATCCATTTCCCTAATTATTTTCGGTTCAGATTGGGGGGCGAGAGAGAGAGAGACAGAGCTTCGGGTATCCAAAAATGGCGGTGGAAATAGGTAGAAGAGAGAGAAGCAAAATCCAAGCTAAACCACCACCAAACCACCCAAAATCCAAGAACACTCTTCACAAAAGTGGTTTCTTGCATCGAATGCTTCATTCCAATGGTTTTAGATTTCTGGGAATATAAGCGTTGGGGCCAGCAAGCTGAAGCAAAGGGTAAAGAAGCAAGAATCAAGTGCTAAAAGGAGAAAGAGGTAAAAGTAAACTTCTTTTGGCATAGTTTTCGTTTTGAATAGCTTGCTATATTACTATATAATCTGCGGCCCTAATGTGTAGAGGACAGAACTGTGGGATTATGATGTTATTAGATGTGATCATGACAGTAAGAAATGATTATAAAGGCATCGTTTATGGTTCAAAGGAACCTTAGTGTTCTGTCACTCATGCTTGTTGTTCTATCACTCATCAATCTGGTTGGAGGAGTGACTTTTTCATGAAGTAGATGTCACCATTAAATCCCTCATAAGAAATTGCGTGGGAAAATACCAAGAGAGTGAAGTAAAAACTTAAGGATAGATAAGTTATGTTCAAAGCCAAAGAAAAGAAATTTGTGTAAATGATGAGTATTAGTTATGTTGTTTCCATGGCTCTAATGAGTAAAATGAATATTGTATTAATTTATTTAGGGTATTGGGTTATCATGAAAGATAAATCGGTGATTTCACCAGCTAGCCTCAAAGATTGGAAGAAAAGGAATTAGTGGAAAAAGAATTAGTGAAGTAAAATTTCAAAATAGCAACTTTACCCATTTTTGTATTTAAGTTGTGTTTATATTTTGTTATGCTTCCTAACTTGTCATGAGTTGAATAATTATTTTATCTTGAACATGTTGAACGACTCTTTGAATTATTTCATGGCCATGATTGAAAATTCCAAGTTTTATGTGCATGTTCTTGATTATATGTAAACCTTAGCAATGCTATTTGTTCATGAGTTAAATGATGAAAATATAACTTGATTGCTTAAATGGTAATTGTTTACTAATAGGATTGTTTGAATCTCACCCATCTTTGAATGGTAATTTTTTGAGTCTCTAATTTTATACAATGTTTCACTTTTTGGTCCTATAATTTTAAGAAAAGTATCTTTTCAGTTCTCTAACCCTAATATTATTAGTCAATGATAATTCTTATTGTAACAATTATTATTATTTTGAAAATTAAATTTAACATATCAGCATTTGAACGAGTACTTTTAACATTTAAGATTTCAATATATCAACATTATTTTGTCAAAGTTCGTTAGAGTTAAAATATTGAAAATATACTTTATAAAATTGAGAGGCCAAAATAAAATCTTAGCTAAAGTTAAAGGAATAAATATGTATTTTTACCATTTAATTTTAACAATTTTACTAGCACAAAGAATACTCTTTCACCATGGTGCTTATCAGTCATATAGGGCTTATCGTTATGGTGAAATCTACAATTCTAATGGTATCAATTTAAAATTTTCAACTGATGTTTTTTAAATAAATTTTTTTCGAAAATTAAAAGTAATTATTTTATTTTTATTTTAGATTCAACTCACATAAAATTATTATTTTAAAAATAAAAGTAAAAGAAGAACTAAATTTGTATGGTCCAAATTTAGCTGTTATGAGCACTCAAACTAAATGTCACAAGAAATTATGCTACATGTATAAACACAAACACATGCATGCATCTAATAATATAAGCTCCATGCATGCGAACTATATATTGTAAAGACATATATATATGGGAGTAGAAGAACCCATCAAACGGTGTTGTATCATCATAGAGTCAATAGATCCTTTACATAAAGAGCATGTGAACATCAAAACGATCAAAAGGATAAAAAAAACCTCATGGAAAATGCGCTACTACAACAAATTAAATACTTTTCACTTCTGTTTTTTTTTTTTTTAAAAAAATTTCATGTCTATTTCATAGAGGACATTAGAAGTATATGACTGTGACATCCATACAAAAACCAAACGTGAGAAGTTGCAATATTTAGGTTTTCGATAACTGAATATAAAGACTAAACGAGTAGTTAAAGACTGATTAAGGTTTAGAAGGATGAAATGAAAGGAAATTGAGAATAAAAATGTCATTCTGCTAAACGTATAAAAGGTAAAGGCAAAATGGTCATTTTGAAAAAGTAAGGGACAAATATGTCATTTTAAAAATAGGACTAAAGTGGAAATTTGAAATTCAAAGGACCAAATTGCCATCTATGACATCAAGGGCATTTTGGTAATAAAGTAAAAGTCAAAGGGCGTTTTGGTCAAAGTGTGACCAAAATATCAGAAAATTTTACAGAGTCCCAAAAGATAGAGAAAAATTCACTTATCAATAATTGAGGCCCGGTTCAGGTCATAATGACAAGAATGAACTTCACGAGAATTTTAAAAGTCATTTAATTTTTGGCTTTTATAAATGATTAGTCAAAAATAATAATTAGTCAAGAAATTTGATAAACTGATATTTTTACCCTGTAGGGAATTTAACAAGCTTCATTTAGAGACTTGAACAACTGAATTTCCATTTTTCTAGAATTAATTATGAATTTTTAAAGTTGGCCAAAAAATATGAAATTTACCAAGTGAACAGTACTTTTAACAAAGTTTAAAATTTCACTTGGTTAGCTAATTCTAATCATTGGAATGCTTTAAAGTGGTTTATAATTGGTCTCAAATATAAAATGGAGTAAGCTAAGGAACGTGTTACAGAAGTCGGGATGTCACATCCATTTAGGAAAGTCTTCTTTGAAAATTGTCAGGATTGGTTTATCATTAAAATTTAGGAAAGTTTTCCTTACAATAATTTGAGAGAAAATCTGATTTATAATGGTTGACTCCCGAATTAAGAAATATCATTAAGGAATAAAAAATAAAACATGTATTAACAATGATTGGGCCTAGATTATGAAAGTTTGATTTTTGCTCATCAAGAAGAAATTAAAAATATTGAAAAAATGAAAATAAAAATTCTCCTCATTTATGTAGATTGGTACCACATTAAGTAGTTTTTAAGTCTGAAAGAAATTAATAAAAAATGAAAAACGAAAATAAAAACATTCTTCTCATTTATATTGATTGATACCACATTAAGTAGGTTTTATGTCTGAAAAATTCATAAAAAAAGAAAAAGGAAATAAAAAAATTCTCCTCATTTATGTTGATTTGTACCACGTACATTAAGGAGGTTTTATGGTTGAAAAATTAATAGAAAATAAAAAAAACAAAAAGATGTTTGGAAACCCTACATATTTCCTATAAAAAGGAGAGTAAGGGTTGATGCAAGAGGTTGGTTTTTTTTTTTTTTTTGGTGGAGGAAATTAGAGAAGGAGGCAAGAGGTGCATATTCATTCATCTTCTCTTTGATTAATATGTAGCAAGCATGAGTTACTTTTATTGTTGTCTTTAAATAAAAAATAAGGGAACATCTTTTTTGGAAAAGAGAAACAAAAACTTTTTAAAATAGTTTTGCGCCGTATGAGGTTCTGAGAACCTCCTCAAATGTGTGTGAGTGTGTGTCTGTGTGTGTGTGTGTGTGAATCCTTTATTTGGATAAATAAATTATAAGTTATGAACCAATAAATTTTGGTTCTGAAATATGGAAAATGTGAAAAGTTATTTAACAGCCTGCAACTTTTGAGTGTTTATTTAAGAATATTTATGGACTATATCCAATGAATAGTAATGTTCATTGAAAGAATATACAAAGAGCTTCGCATAGAAGCTTGAACCATTATATTTGGAATTTTATGGAATAAATTGTGATATTTCAAATTTATTGAAAAATAATTCAAAAGTCAAGGAAATGGAATCAAATAATGTAAAGGGGTAGAAATGAGATTAGGAGAGAAACATGAGCTAAATAAAGTTTGATAAGCATATAATTAACGTAATATTATACATATATGTTTTTAGGATTTGACATCTGCTTAACACCTCGACGAGAATCGAAAAAGAAAATAAGGAGGATGGTAAAAGTAAACAAAGAGATACATGTAGAAATCCTTTTTATTTTATTATTATATATTTAATTTTGCATACTTATTTGTACCATGTGACGTGCAAATATGTTGAGTTGGAACCTCATGCCATAAATTATTGTCGTATATTTGCAAAGCTATTGAGGTGGGACCTCATATTGTGAATTATTGCCACGCATATATATATATATATATATCTATCTATAAAGTTGTTGAGATAGGACCTCATGATGTGAATTATTGCCATATACATTTATATATATACATGTAAAGCTGTTGAGGTGAGACCTCATTATATGAATTATTGATGTATATGCCATATGAATATGTGTTTTTGCATGATTATGAATTCCATGTATAATTATATGATAAATTGTAGTTTATATAGGAATTTTCAAATCCCACCCTCCCTTTTCAACACAATATAGCGAAGGCGAATAGCTTAAAAGGTAAAGAAGTGGTGACAAGGTGTCATGTCCCAAATTTTGGGCCTAGAAGCTCAAGAATAAGTGTCAATTATATAGGTTACCAAGTCCAATTGAACAATAATCCTGAAAAATAACCCAAAAGATAAATGAGTACGTAAAAGCGTAATTTTTGAAAATTATGAGTACGTAATTTTTGAAAATTATGAGTACGTAAAGATAATTTGAGAAATTATATCCAGAATTTCAAGAAAATTTCCTGAATGAATAGAAAGGTAGAGAATAATTCCCTAAACTATATTTGAGGCATGACTGAGGTATAATAGCAGAAATTATCTCAAAAATGAGTTTTAGTATGTTTTTTTTAGTTTTGGCTAAATAAAGAATTATTAGCCAAATATAATTATGAAAAGTAGCATGAGGCCTCAAATAAATGTGTAAAAATAGGAGAAACCATTTTAAGATTTATGTGAATTTATAAAAAATGGTTTTATGTCCAAGGAATGGAGAATTTAGTTAAAAGAGGATTTTAGGGAATTTTATCTTAGAATAAGGTATTTTCTTGAAAATTATAGTAAAAAAAAAAATACCTAGTGATCAAATTTGGGCTGAAAAAAAAAATTAGGGGATTACTCCATAATAAATTTGAATTATTGATAGTTAATATTGATTATATAATCAAAGAATTTCCAACAAAAAGAAAAGCATTTATAAGTGATTAAATTCACTTAATGGGAGGAATCAAGCCTATATGATGTAACAAAGCTTATGTGAGAAATTTTTGTGGTTCCTAAGAAGCCAAGTTGCCTGATCTCATCGAAGTTACTTATTGGCACCAAAATGGTTATTATTGCATTTCTGGATTTATTAAAAAAAAAAGAGGGTAGGATCAGAATGCAAAAGGGAGAAATGTGGGAGGGCGAAATTGTGATTTTAACCCCCACACACATGCCACACATATGGCAGCTTATGAAAACCGTCTAAGTTCTCTGCTTTGGCTCTCAAAGTCGGTGAAGACAAAAAACAGGGGAAGAGGAACGGAGAAAGAAACCGAGGGAGAGAGAAAGAGGGAGCAAGATTTATTTGCAAAAATTCCCCCCCTGAACAATAGATAATATTTCAATGTTTTCAAAACGCAGTATTTATTTGTTTGAAATCAAAATCCTAATAAAATGCAAAGAAAAAGTTAGAAGAAATTTTTAAAAAATTATTTCACAGAACCCAATGAAACATGTGAAAATTTTGAAAGAAAAACGTACATGCAGTTCAAAATACGTACAAAGATTATCTGTTTATGTGCTACAAATTGTTTTATTAATGATAACAACTTGATTAATTAACAACAAGTTTTGGACACTCTGAGATTTCGAATTGAAAAAAAGCTAAAATATAGGTTTAAGCCTTTAAATTTACAGAAAATTTTGTTTTAGTTCCTTAAATTTCTAAAATGCATTTTTAATGTAACTAAGGGAAAATGCTAATGAAGCAAGCTGGCCCCTAACAACACAACACCTCATTTAATTTTAATCCTCCATGGCATTTACCCAATTTACATTACTTTTTAAATTCCAAATCCAATTAAATAAATTATTTTAAGCAATTTCTTCATCCTCCATTCCCCCATCATCGTCAGACCCTTCCCTTCAACCCTTCTTCAGTTTTATCCACAAACTTTCTTCCAATTCTTCATCGGTCATCCAATGAATATTTTTTCAGAAATTCTTCATACAAATATCTCTCATTAAAGGGTTAAAGGGTAAAAATAACTCAAAAATTTTCTCTAAGAGGCATTGGGTACTAAGAAGTTTTTAAGGGAATAATTCTACTCTGAAAGTTTAAAAATGGATCATTTTGACCCTCAAAAGTTTGAAAAATGGGGCAATTCCGCCCATCCAATAAAAAACCTAACTATCAACATTTATTGACCAAATTATGCAAGGGTTATAGGGTAAAAATAACCTGAAAGTTTTCTACGACGGGCATTGCCTCGTTTATCAAACTTCTGTAGCTAAGTTGACCCATTTTTTAAACTTAAAGAGTGGGATTAGCCCCTCGAAAATTTTTGAGTGCCTAATGCCTTTCAAATAAAAATTTCATGTTATATTTACTGTCACACCCCTTTTAAATAACTCAGCCCAATCTAAACCTCTTAATTATTAGGCATAGCTATTCTAAGCGTATAAATCCTATTTTTATAAAACATTTTTTCACCTACTCTATTCAGATTGGGCTTCTCTAAAAAATTTGGAACTTTTTAAAATAACCTTGATTTAAAATTATTTTGAAATTAAATCCCAAAGTGTCGGGTTTGATCCTTGGTCATTACTTTTTTTTTTCAATCAAACAAAAACAGTTTTTTCTTTGTAAACAGTTCTCCTCATGTCTATTTTTTGTCTCATATTAATGTTTACATAATTTATACAATAATATATACATACCCAACTAAGTCATCTAGGCTTATATTAAAATAAAACCTTAAACTTCTACTTAAACCAAATTATATGGAAAGGGGTTCTTCCATCTCCATTTTATGCCTCTCTTGTCACCAATTCCTAACCTTTTGAGCTACCCGCCTCTGCTGTATTTTGTTAGAAGGGGGTCAGATTCGAAATCCCCGTAGAAACCACAATTTATCATATAGTTATATATAAAATTCACAATCATGTAAAAAATAGCCACATGTTCATACGGCATATAAGACAATAGTACACATCATGAGGTCCCACCTCAACATCATACAGCAATAATTTATGGCACATCACATGGCACATACAATCATGTAGAATTAAATACATAAAAATAAGATAAAAAGAGTTTCTACTTGTATTTCTTTGTTTACCTTTACCTTCCTTAGTATCCCCTTTTCCGATCCTCATCGGGGAGCTCAAGCAAATGTCAAATCCTAAAACATATACGTATAATGTTACGTTAATTATTCACTTTTCCAGCTTTATTTAGCTCATCTTTGTCTCCTATTTCTACCCCTTTACATTATTTGATTTTTCTTTTCTTGACCTTTGAATTATTTTTCAATAATTTTGAAAAAAATTATAACTTATTCTATAAAATTCCAAATACAATAGTTTAAGCTTCTATGTGAAACTCTTTGTATATTATTTTAATGAACATTACTATTTACTGAATATAATTCATAAATATTCCTAAATAAATGCTTAAAAGTTGTAACTTGTTACACAACTTTTTATATTTTCCATATTTTAGAACCAAACTTTATTGATTCATAATTTGTACATTATCCAAATAATGCATTTTAGTACTCATTTTAAAACTCATGAGTATTATTTCTTTACCAACTTTTATAGTCAACCAAAACTATTTGACCTGTTAAAAGTTCAAATTCTTTAATATTGTCACATGCACCAGCTTACATATTTGTACACACACCCACATACACAAATATGCATATAGTTGTACATTAGTACGCGCGTGTGTGTGTAGTTTTACTTTCCAAAAATTATCTTTAATGTTCCATAGACATTTTATAACCTTGCAAAGAACAACTACTTAGCGCCTTCATTTTTATATAAACAACAACTTCCAATAATTTTTGCATGTGTATATACTTAATCACAGATTTTTCAGAATATATATATATGCACAAATACACACGCATGTACATATATATCTCATAGGAAAATACCAATATTTGTAATGACCAAATTTCAAATCGTCTAAAATTATCTATTAAAATTCCTCCACATAATTGTAGTCTTATATTATCAAAACTCAACTTTTCAAAATACTAACTTTAAAAACTTTCTCTGATCAGAATAAAATTACCATCATTAAAAAGATAATAATACATAAAACAATTTTTATGAAGAAAAATTTTTAAAAAGAAAAAATTTTAGTTACCTAAATTATCTCAAAAATATAGATTCAGAAACACACCTTCTCCCAAGCAAAGAGAGCGTTGAGATATTTATAATATCTCGCCCTTCCAGATCGCCCTACTCTCTCTTTCTTTTGTCTCCTCTCTTTCTTCTTTTTGACTTTCACCTCTTCTTGTTCCTTCTTTCTTTCCATTTTCTTTTTGACTTTCCCCTCTTCTTGTTCCTTCTTTCTTTCCATTTTGCTTCTTCCACTTTTCTTCCTTGCCGACTCCTTGTCCCCTCTTCTCTATTTTTTTCCCATTTTTCTTCTTTCCTTCCCCTCCTTCTCGCCCATTTTTAATTATTATATTATTATATTATTTATATTATTTTCACTATTCACTATTCATCCTTATTTTTTTTTTCCTTCCACCTTTTTGCCGTCACTTCTTTTTCATTTTTCTTTTTACTTTTATTCTCTTTTTGTCTTTTCCTTCCTTTTTCAAATAAGTACAAAATGCTATAAAATACTTTAATAAGTAACTCTTCCTGGAATTTGAATCTCAATATATAAAATGATTCTTCTAATAAAATTTTGGACACTATACTTATTTTTCTCAAATTTCCTTACAAAATAAAATTATTTCCTAAAACAACTTTTGACCTAAAAATTTATTTATACCTATCCAAAATATTGTAATTGGCTTTCCAAACCATGATTTACATTTTATATCACATAGGTCAAATTTTGGGATGTTATATTTATC
>QFDD01001116.1:0-23620 GCA_006871305.1 Vachellia collinsii
CTTATTAATTAATTATTAATTTCTTATTTAAATTTCTTATTTATTATTCTTATTTATTTTATTATTATGGATTTATTATTAAATTTTACTTAATATATTAATTAAAATGAATATTAAATATGAAAAGATTAGAAATAATATTTATTTTATTTGTAATAAATTTAATATTAAAATCAATATTTTTTAAAATAATAAAAATTATGAAATTAATAATCATATAAATATATAAAAATTATTGTCCAATCAATAATATATTATATATAAAATAAAATTCAAATATATAAAATAATAAACACATAAATTAAAATTATCATTCAATTTATATTTAGTTTCTAATAATATTATATATATATGTATATGTGTATATATTAAATATATGTGTATGCGCATATAATTATAAATGTAAATAATTTATTATGCAGTAGAATATTATATATATATATATATAAAAATATACATTTACAAGACATAAGGTCGTTGTAGTTCAATTGGTAAGGTATCACACGTGTGCATAGGTGGTTGGGGGTTCAATTCTGGAAGAGGCAAAATTGCAGATTTATCAGGTGGTGACACGTGACAACTGACAGAGATGACATCCGATTGTGAAGTGATAGTTGTCAGAGGTGACACATGTCATTATTATTTATTAGAAAAAAAAAACTTACCAAGGAAAGTTTAGTGGCAAAGTAAACCCACGGAAATTTCAGTGATAAAATTACCTTGATAACCCAATCTATAACGGTAAATTTAACAACTGAACAAATTCCGTGACAAAACAAAATTCTGTGGCAAATTTCATATTTTTTTGTATTGCATCATCCTAGATTTGATGATATAAATAGTAGTGTTAAAAAAATTCATGTTGAAAGGACAACTTTTCTTGTATTCAATAACGCTCGAATAACTAAGTAGCAATGTACAACATAAAATTTCGCAAACAAACTTATTTTCTTGTCACCTTGGGTCAAAATCACTACAAAAGAATCAGAAAGTAATGAAGTAATACAGAACAATTCGAGTCACACCTCTCATGCATGAAGCCTAATTTATTAGAAAACCTAAGTTAAACTAAGTGACAAGAAAAACATTGATTTGAGTTTGAAAATGGTTTTCTCTATTAAACTACTCTTTGATCCAGAATGAAATAAGCCTACACTACTATTTTTTTGTCTTTTCAACGAATGATGAATGAAGGAATGAATTGGATTTAGTGAATGATATGATGAATACTCCTTGGAAATGGGAGTCAACATCTCGCTAAGTCTATATGCGAACCCCAAACACAGTTTGAGTTAAGTGCACTTAATTTATGATTATCCTAAGCACTACACACACACACACACAAACACAATAATCACCCAGGGCACTTTTAAAAACCACTTAAAGTGTGACTTAGATTAGGTTCAATTAGCTTGTTCCTCTCCAACGCAAATTAATGCTCTCAAACATATTCAATTAAGCTCAAATTAGTCATACAACCGCAAACATTGATGAAAAATATAACTTAGTTAAACTCAAATAGTTCATAAATATAAAATAACTCAATAGCTAATATAAACCTAATCAAAATCACAATTAATCAATCGATACAAGGATTATCAACATGAAATCTCACTCTTACACTAGAGTAATATTCTAACTAAGAGAACTACAATGTAAAAAAATTGTTTCCTTACCCTCATTAAGCTCGAGTGGAATAGATTAGTGCCAATATTGATAACAACTATATAATAATGTTTATTGATCAATGGTTATATTGGTACTTCCCTTGAAATTGCAGTACACAGTGAGCAAGGTATAAAAGAAGGCTTCTTTAAGAAGCTATGGAAAATGGTAAAGAAGGACGAAAGGGCCAGAAAAACCTGCAAGAGGTACAGAGAGGGATGTCAGAGAGAGAGAAGTTCATTCATAATCCATATCCCCTCCCTTAACATCTTTCGTCTTATTATATAACAGCTTCCTCTTCTAAATCACTCAGCTTCCATGTTCTCTATTTCTTCCTTGTGCTTCTCCTTATTGGGCCTTGGACATTGGGCTTAGCCATCTCTTGCGTTGGTATTGGGATCTTTAAAAGGGACCTTGTCCTCAAGGTCGAGATAGGGAGCTAACTTTTGGACAAATATAATCTTCCCAAGAATCCTCCTTCGCACCATCCTAGCAAACCAGTAATTGTGGAATGACCGACCCAGATCGATGAATGTGGCATTGAGCTAATATTTGCACAGGTTGGCAAATCGGACCCTCTGGCACTGATAATAATGGCAGAGGCATATAGGAATGCTCAGGTTCATTGCCATAAAATCTCTTAAGTACTGATACATGAAAAACTGGGTGGATGCGACCATGGGTGGGAAGTGCCAAGTGGTATGCGACCGAACCAACGCGTTCAATAATTTGGAAAGGACCAAAATAATGCATTGCAAGTTTCTGAAATTTTCTTAACTGAGTGCTGGCGATATGGTTGGAGTTTAACCAACACCCAATCACCCACCTGAAACTCCAATTCTCGCCGCTTCTGATATGCAAAACGCTTCATCCGGTGTTGAGCCTTCATATTATTAAATTCCTCAAAAAACCAGTGTGTCCCCATATTTTAGACGAATGGAATTCATGGAGGATCTATTGGATCACGTCAGGCTTATCAGATGGAATAACTAGTCTATTGTCCCATTACACATAATCCTATTTACACTGATACTTGCCTGCTGCGATTTCCCGCTTCAATAATTTCTCCTTCAACTCGTTAAGTGTCTGTAAAGAATGAACAGCTTCATAAATTATATCCATGAAATATTATTAACTGTTGAAAAAGCCATACATGTTGCTTGGGCAAACAAGGCATTTGCCACTCCATTATGTTTTCCTGATTTATATTCGATCAAAAATTGGTAACCCAATAGCTTGGGCAAACAAGCCTCTTGTTCTGGTGTTTGAATTGTTTTCTTAGTAAGATGCTTCTGACTCACATGATCTGTTTGAATGATGAATTGGTGACCAAAAAAATAATGTCGAAATTTGGCCATAGCCTCAGTGATCGCATGCAATTCCTGGACATAAACTGATTGCTTCTGCATTCTTGCAGACAGTTTCTTGGCTGAGCACTGTGCCTACCCCTGTATCGGATGCATCAGTTTCTAATACAAAAGGCTTGTGGAAGTCAAGAAGGGCCAATACTGCGGCTTGTGTCAAAGCCCGTTTCAAATTCTCAAAAGCTAGTTGGGCCTCTCCATGCCATTGAAACCCATCTTTACTCAATAATTTTGTTAATGGGTTGGCTATCTGGGCATATCCGTTAATGAACTTCCTATAGTACCCACTCAAACCCAACAATCCTCCCAGTTGAGAAACCATCATTGGTGGGGGCCAATTCAACACATATTGAACCTTCTGTTGATCCATCTCCACCCCCTTCTCAGATACGACATGCCCCAAATATTCCACCCCATCTTTGGGCAAATGAGCATTTATGCCCCGTTTGGTAGCATGGAATTGGGCTTTAAGAATTGGAACTGGAACTGGAACCAATATTTTGATTGTTTGGTGTCCTAGAACCCGATTCTATGGAATCCACACTTCCATCAAAAATCATGGAAATCAGTTCCCACCTACTACCCATGGAACTGGTCCAGTTCCATGGAACTCAAATATTTGGACCGTTTTACCCTCCATTATATTTATTGATGGTAGCGACGGATGATAATGTTAGGACGACGAAGAAGGCAGTGGAGGACGGTGACAGTGAACGGCGGACGACTTGCGATGGCTTTGCCTCTGCAACAGTGATCTATGGAGATCTACGACGGAGGTACCTCTATGGAGATCTGCGACGGAGCTACTCAGGTGATGGCTCTCCCTCTGCGACGACAATCTATGATGGCTCTCCCTAACTTCCCGATCAAGTAAGGCAAAGACGACGGTGATCTATTCACCTCCACTTGCAACAATGACGACGGCGACAAGGAGACAAGGCAAAGACAATGTTCATCCCTGACTCAACAGCTTCGTCAGCCTTTGATGGCGAGGTCGACGGCATCGAACAAAGAAACAAGGCAAAGACAGCATTGGACCTCTCTTTGATTCTTAGATCTGTTCTACTGTGGTGCTTTGAGTTTTTTACTATGGCAGCAAAAGTTGAGGGCGACGGCAGAAGGAGAAGAGGGCATAACGGTGTTGTAGTGCAGGGAAGGAGGGAAAAAAATTTGAAGGGTAATTTAGTATTTTCTTATAATAAATATATATTTTAATTGAAAAATATATCTCACTTCTTCCAACATACCAAACATGATTTAAAGCCCACTTCCATCTCCAGTTCCAGTTCCACTTCCACTTCCATTTCTACTTCCACTTCCATCAAAATGACTTCTGTGTACCAAACGGGGCATTAGATAATTTAGCATATAGGTGATGCTTCACCATTACCTCTTGGACTGATTCTATATGACGAAGATGAGCCTCCCATGTGTTGCTGTAAATAAGGATATCATCAAAAAAATTAAAACAAATATTCTCAGGTATGGCCGGAAAATAGAATTCATGGGTGATTGGAACGTAACTGGTGCATTTGTGAGTCCAAAAGGCATGACCAACCATTCATATAAACCCAAATGAGTTTTAAACACTGTCTTTCCTTGGTCTTCTTCCCTCATTAATATCTTATGATAACCATAACGAAGGTCCATTTTGGAATAAAAAATAGAGCTACGTAATTCATCCAAAAGTTTTCATTCATAATACATACCCCACTCCCTTAAAAACTTTTGTCTTATTATATAACAACTTCCTCTTCTAAATCACACAACTTCCACATTCTCCGTTTCTTCCTTGTGCTTCTACTCATTAGGCCTTGGACATTGGGCTCAGCCATCTCTTGCGTTGGGGTTAGAGTCATTACATCCAGCAACTCTCATTGTTCTCATTTGCACCTACTCATTTTTTTCTTTTTGAGAAAGGGGGGGGGGAGGATGAGAAGAGACAGAGAGGGAGGAAGAAAGGGAAGGAAGAGTGGAGATTACCTACATGTAAAGTGGTTTATGGTTAAGGTCAGTGTCTTGATTATTTCTATCCCAACAAAACTTATTATAATATATTTTTAGGACCCATAAAAAAGGATAATTGGACAAAGCACAAATAATATGACACTCTGAGAATATATAAGTATTTCTCATTTTCCATTATGCTAAGGTAAAGTGAGATTATAATGTGCGAGTTGAAGTTAACTCGGTTCTCGTATTGTCGTTTATAATTCTTTCCTTTGTAAGTACTCTGATTTTTTTTCAATTATCCCCGTGGTCATTATTATGTGTCTCATAATTAACCTCTCCTAAGAACCTGTATATAGTCACAAAGCATCTAATTGCGAAAATCTAGGTGTTACACATTAAATACCAATCAATCAAAAGAATATTGTATATCATTATACAAATTACAACTAATCAAGTGAATCTCCAACAAATTTGATGATACCAAAAAATATATATTTATGAATATTAGATGTAACTGCCCATTATCAAACACAAACTTTGAATTAAACGCCAATACTGAAAGGTACCCCAGTACGAGGCAACCATGTGTGACCAGCAAGGACACTAGCAATAGTGAACTGGTTTGCCTCATTTGGATTACTTATGATATCAAAGCTAAGCCATTGTACCCTACTTTTTTATCGATGAACTAGCCCCATAGTTCACATATTCCCTAAAATAACACATGTCTTGCACTAATTCATTGTCTCGCCATGCATACCGTCCTGATAAATTCATAGGGCCTTCAATGTAAGTTTTCATTACAACTACTCGAGCATATTGCCCATGGCTGACCCAGATAGGTTTCAAATGAGTGATAAACTCACCTTAGATATGGTGCGGCTTGAATTAGAAAATTGATGACTGAGATTCCAGTGTTTTGTCACCATGACCTTGTGCTGTGATCATGTTTGCTTGCCCTTAAAGTTGCTTTTTATGAGAATTTTGCAATTTTCTAAAACAACCGCAACATCACTTGAAATGAAATTGACTGTGCAAAAATTCTACAATCTCTGTAGAATTGGCATTGTGCATGAACCATTAGTGTGTCTTGGTAGCCTTCAATGGGTTATCAATAGAAGACAGAGAGATCGGAAGCTTATCAGAGTGCAACAGCTTGACCCTTTTCAAGACCGACCATGCTTCTAAAAGTGATGTCTCGTGCAATGAATTGAGTACTATCTATACTTGAAATATTATAATTTGAAGTGAGAGACATATTTAACGATCTTAGTAAGACATTTTAAATGAATACTCAGTACAACATTGTAATTTAATTGTACGAGAAAATATTGATGGAAGTTAAATGACAAACCTGATGTAGTAGAGATGATGGAGGTAATTCCATCTTTAAAACTTTTACTACTAGTACAATGGTGAATCTTATTCCATCACCCCAATAATCATGAGATTTTCATTATCCTTATCAACTTCAATATTCTCGTTGTAAATCCCTTTCTTCACATGTATCACAAGCCTCGTCTTCACTATTCTCCTTGATGCTGCATTAATGGTCGCTTGCAATGTCTTGAAATGGCCTGTACCATCTTGAGCCACTGCAATGCGTTGCTCCAGCAAGTTTCGATGTTTGTGATGGCAGTGCTAAGCCATGTCTATTCATCCAATAGTGGGGAAGAAGATGTGCGTATGGCTTGAAGGGTTCGGTTTAGATGGAAGATGGTATTGTCATAGATCTTTAAACAATCTTTGAACACACATAGATAAAGTTTTCTATAGAGAGGAAAATATATTTTATGAGGCACACAGTTTTCATCTGTTTGTATGCAATATATAGGAAGGGTGAAAACCCTCGAATACACATGTCAGTGACATGTATGGACATTGTACTATACATAATATAAGAATCTAGAGTAAATGCTATCTATCAAAAATGATTTTGGGTTTGCATATTTTGGGCTTTATAGATGAGCCCATTACATTCTTAACATCCCCTTTCAAACTGGGCCCAGGAGAAATGGTCAGGCCTATTTATCATAAAAGGCAAGAAATTTGGAGTGCGAAAGAGCCTTGGTGAAGAGATGTACAAGTTGATCGTCTAAGGGAACATATTAGACTAAAAGTTTCCAATCAAGTACTTTGTCCCTAAGATAGTGAACGTCGAGCTCTATGTGCTTTAACTCAGTGTGAAAGATGGGATTCGAGGTAAGAGCAGCTGCACTCAAATTATCACACCAAGCAATCAGAGGAACCCATAAATGAACTCCAAATTCTCCAATACGTTATTGAACCTAAGCAAGTTCAGTGGCCAAATTCACAAGAGCTCAATATTCGGATTCCGTACTAGATTGGGCTACAATTTGTTTCTTAGTAGACCAAGAGATTAATGAGTCACCAAAGTACACGCAATACCTACCGATTGAGTGACGATCATCAGGGCACACTACCTAAACGACATCGAAAAAACTTGGGAGTGTTAGGTGAGTACTAGGTCTTATGTGTTGTGATAAGGTTCTTGTGCCCTTTAGATTTTGCAATATTCTCTTTAATGCTTGCCAGGGTATGTCTGTAGGAGTTGAAAGAAACTGACTAAGCTTGTTCACGGTGAAGGTGATGTCAGGTCTGGTGTTAATTATATATTGTAGAGCTTAAATTGCCTACCTATACTTGGTTGGATTTTCTAGTGGAGTAACATCTGCCTTAGAGTAGTGTTTGTTTAACACCATAGGTGTTGGAATAGGAGAGCAATTTAACATCCCAAATTTAGCATGGATTTTTGAATATATTTCTCCTGTTTCAAATATAACCCAGTTTCATCTCTATAAGCTTCGGCCCCTAAGAAATGATGAAGAGACACTAAATCCTTTAAAGCAAACTCAGAATAGAGACATTTAACAAATAGCTCTAGGAATTAGGGGAGTTACCAGTGAGAATAATGTCATCCACATATATCAGAATGAACATTACAAGAGACTTGCAAAGATTCTGAGTACTTTCCTTTGAAGTTGCGACCGTAAAGATTGTATTTATCGCTTAAAACGACAAAGCACATGGAATGGTATGCTATTGAAACAAATTCGAATGGTAAGTTAAGACATCCATGGGATTCTGAGGCCTAGAAAGAGTTTGATAAAGAATTTCCAGATTTTGCGGCAGATCCCAAAAACATACGTCTTGCTCTGGCTATTGATGGATTCAATCCGTTAGGGAACCTTAGCACCAGTTACAGTATTTGGCCAGTAGTATTACTTCCTTACAACTTGCCTCCATGGATGTGTATGAAGCAGCACTCATTCATTTTATCTATGATCATCTCAGGAAAGAAAGCGCCGAGTAATGATATTAATGTCTACTTGCAACCTTTGATAAAAAAATTGGTCGAATTATGGACTGATGGAATTGGGACATACAAGGCATATGATAAGACACTGTTCAATTTGCATTCAGCTTTAATGTGGATGATAAGTGACTTCCCATGCCTTGGAACATTATTTGGGTGGAACGTGCATATTAGATTGGTTTGTCCTATGTGTAACTTTGATGAATACTCATTGCGCCTTCCATACAATTGGAAGTAGTGCTTTATAGCTCATCACCAATTCCTTGATGGGGAGCACAAATTTATATTGCTGAGGAATCGTTTCAATGGAAAACAAGAAAGAAGAGGACCTCCTCTCAATTTAAGTGGTTTCGATATTCTGAGTCAGCTTGATGATGTTCATTTTGAGTTTAGGAAGAAGGATGATGCAGAACGAGCCAGAAGAAGATGTTGTAGCACTTCGAATGTTGAGGAAATTCAGCAATGGCATAAAAGGAGTATTTTTTCACTCTTCCTTATTAGAAGTCTAATATATTACATCATAGTCTTGATGTGATGCACATAAAAAAGAATGAGTGTGATAATGTTTTGTACACCTTGTTGAACAAATCGGGAAAGTCCAAAGATCATCTTCGAGCTAGGAAGGATTTATGTTCTATGGGAATTCTTCAAGATGCTTAGTCAGACGACAATGACAAGTTTCAACCAGCAAAATTTACCTTAACGAAGCCAAATAAGGATATATTCCTTTTGACGTTGAAGAAAATTAAGGTTCCTGATGGATATTTAAGCAACATTTCAAGATGCATAGATTTGCAGTCTTGAAAGGTAGCTAGATTTAAGAGTCATGACTCACATGTTCTTATGCAACAGTTATTACCATTGGCTCTCAAAAATACATTGCCTCTAGATGTGTCCACAGTGTTGGTTGAGCTCTGTTCATTCTTCAGAAAGTTGTGTGCAAAAGTTCTTGTTACTGACAAATTAAATCAACTGTAAAAGCAGATCATTCTCACACTATGTCATTTGGAGATGATCTTTCCTCATTCATTTTTCACTATCATGGTGCACCTTACCGTCCACCTTATTCAAAAGGTAAAATTTAGTAACCTAGTTCAATATCATTGGATGTATCTCACTGGAAGGTATTCATGTTAAAAAATATTCACAGACATTATTTATACACACATTGGTACGTCACTAATTATTACTTTGTCTTTATGTTATGTACTTATTACATGTTGTTAAGGAAGTTGAAGTCATATGTGAGGAATAAGGCATGGCTAGAGGGTTCAATAGTAGAAGGTTATATAGGGGATGAGGTCATTAACTTCTATTCATGGTATTTTGATGACATCGAGAAATCTTTCAACCATCGTCTTCGTCTTGATGATTGCTCCGATGTTGGTCCGTCAATATTGACAAGTTTGTTCCCTCTTGTTGGGAAAGTAGTTGGAGGACATAAATATTTCAACCTCACTCCTACTGAGATGCTACAAGCACGTAAACATGTCATAATCAATTGTAGTCAAGTTAATCCTTTCATTCAATGAGTATCTGCAGTAACTTATTATTTTATAAATTCAAATTATATTTGTCCACTCATTGATTGCTTAATCATAACAGAGAGTTCCTAAGTTATGTCAAATGTAACACCCTTCATTTACACAATCTATTGCACATTCGGAGGAGTTATGGTTCAGGGAATAAATAATTAAAGCCCATAAATTAAAAACTTTCATCTTGGTCATTGGGTTCTTATTCATTTGGTACTTTCGATTTTTCAGCTAAACTTTGAAAAATCATAACTAATTCTAGAAAAATCATATGAGGGTGCTCTAAAATTCTTTTGAAAGCTCTTGTAGTCTTTTACATGAGAAAAATATGATCTTGGACATAAAATATGGCAGTTAATACAGTTTATTGATTTACTAACCCCTCTTTGTTTTACCAACACACTTTGAGCCTCAACTTTAAAAATTCATAACTTAATCTATAAAGCTTCAATTAACCTCCTTTAGGACTTAATGGAAAGCCCTATGTATCTACTTGGTCCATAAAATTATCATGAGCAATAAAGATCATTTACTCCACTTTAACGAATCAAACATTAGTTGTACCTTGAAAACCGTTCAATCTGGACAATCATTATCATGCATCTCAAAATCATACTTTCCAGACCATACTTAGGCATACAATCACTTATCATTCATCAATATATATCATATGTACATATCAAGGCCTCACATTGAATTTACGCAACTGATAAGAATTGCTATACATTTAATAACTTACAGCAAAATAATACTATAGAAGCTTATCTCTCTTGTTTGACTTACCATTTGCCTCTTGCATTCACTTTTCTCTTGGACGCTTGTAACCTGGCATAGTTAGTTATTGATGGGTGAGATTCAAGGATCCCAGTAGTAAACAATTACCATTCAAACAGTTAAGTTATACTTCCATCATTTACTAATTAACAAGTAGCATTGCCAAGGCTTATCCATAACAAAAACATGCATTTAAAATATAGAATTGTCAATCATGGCCATGAAACAATTCAATGATTCATTCAACATGTTCAAGATAAAATAAATATTCAACTCATGGCAAGCTAGGAAGTATAACAAAATATAAACACAACTTAATTGCAAGAATGGGTAAAGTTGCTACCTTTAAGCTTTATTAGCTTTCTCTTGCTTTTCTTTTCTTCCCATACTAGGAGCTTCATTAGCCAAGCTTCTATTCTCACTTCCATTTTATCTTTTTCAGATTTCCTTCTTCCCCATTTTTCCAGGTGGGCTTGGGCAAGTCGAATCACGCATAGTGAGGGAGACAATGCTTGAATTCACTTGACACCACAAGCTTGTCCTCAATTCCATTTCTGGCCGAAATCCTTCAGCTACACACGTTTCCCAGCCACTTTTCCAGCGGTGGTGGCTCCCCTCCGTTCTCACTTTCTCCGACTCTCATTCCATGGAAAGACGACGGGAATGGATGAATGAGAGAGGGAGATGAAACCAAGTGCAGAATGGATTGATAAATGGGAGTACAAGCTGGAGATTAGGGGGGCTTTGTGGAGGCCTCGTATTGAGCCACGTATGAATTGTGTGTGGCATGCGTTCTGAGCATTTACTTGCTTGTTTTTTTGTTTTTTTTTAAATAATCCCAACAAGCCATAAAATTTTCCAATGGGTAGCTTCCTCCCCAAAATTTAACTCTCAATAAGTAGAATAATTGTTCCGATAAATTTTGGGCAAATTCATTTATTTTTCTTAAATGTTCTTAAAATATTTTTGGCCCAATAATTTATTCATACTTGTCCAAACTTTTGTAATTGACTTCCCAATTACTTTTCATAATACATTGGTCAAATTTCGGAGTGTTACATCAAACATCAACTACGTATACAGATACAAACATCCGTTGAGGTTGATAGAAAGGTGCATAGAGAGTTCCCAAGTTGGTTGCACGTGAATACGCAATGACGACAACTCCCATCCAGTTGATTTGACAAGTCTTGCAATTGCCCTGCTTTAGTATGCAAAAAGGTTTACTGCATACAATGTTAACGGGTTCAAATTCTGCACAATTTCACTCAATCAAGGCTTTCTCACCCAAAGTTCTAAGGTTTTTGGGACTTTTGGTACAAGAAGTTATGCGGGCAGTAGTGACCGGTGACATGTGTTTTGGAGGTGTCCCCTACTATGGAAAATTGGTTAATATCATCAAACTAAATTATCAGGGGCAATTCACTATCACATTATTCAAGTGTTCTTTGGCAAATAGGACAACTCCTCATGAAATCACTACTGATGAGCTGGGAATGACATCTATCAATTTCTCAAGGCTTATTCACATAGTTGAATCTTAAGACAATGAGCCATATATTTTAGCCTCAGAGGTACAACAAGTTTATTATGTGGAGGATGAAAAACATACAGATTGGAGTATGATAGTTAATCATAAGCCTAGAGATCTTTATTACATGGGTGATGGCAATAAATACATCACCTATGAGGCAGAGCCATTTCATCGTATTGATTTTGAAAACTTCTTCCCTGAAGAAGGTGATGATATACCCCTTGTTAGGGCTGATGACGTTGAATAAATAATTCAGGTATGTAATATATGTAATTTGTTTCAATCTGTAAAGGGGAATTTTTTTTTTAAAACAACACATTTAGTAGTTGTTCTAAACTGTTGCAAAAACATAAAACCGCAGCAAAAACCGTACATAAAATGCTACTAAAATAAACCGCTGCAAAAAATAGCCACCTAAAGTGCTGGTAATTCCTATCAGACATCCTGCAAATATCCCTTCCCCCCATTTAATTTTTTGCCCTTCACTCTCTCTCATTCTTCTTCTCTTTACCTTCTCTTCATTATTCTTCAAGGATCTATGATAGGGTCGGTTCCATATGAGTTTGCTCCTCACAATTTATATTTATTTTATCTTCTTCTCATATTATTTTGTCTTCATATTATGTATTTGATAATACAATTTCTTGTTAGTTAACCTGATAATAATATTTAAATATACTATTTTTTCCAGATTGCTTATTTTTCTACCATTTCAGTACTTTCAATACCATAATGTTCTTTATGTAATTAATAACTTAACATTTAATTGGAATTAATTATTTATTATTAATAACCACTATTTTATAATTAAATTTAAATTTTCCAGATATTTAAATAATAAATTCTAATTAAAATATTTGAATATTCCACAAATGGAATTTTTTTTAAAATAATGAATAATTTTAGTAGCATTTTTATAATTGCTACAAGCATATTTTGTTGCGATAATATTTATGTCACCCAATGTGGCGGGAAGTGGGATTTTGAATTCTAAGTGAATTTGTAGTGGTTTATAAACCTCTACAATATGTTGGCAGGAAAATTTAATTTTTTTTGGCCAGTTGCTCAAAAGTTTTAGCAGCAAATTTAATTTCACATGACAATAATTTAGTAGCGATTCATAAATCGCTACTAAATATTTTTAAAATATTACAATTTAGTAGTAGTTTTACATTGCTACAACCGTCTTTTCAAAAAATTCAAATTGCTCTTTCTATTAATAGCGGTTTACAAACTGTTACAAATTCCTCCTCGTGTTTCCCATTTTCCCCTCCTATTTTGCAGCGGTTTCATTACAAACGCAGCAAAATTAGTAGCGGTTTTTACCATGTACGTAGCGATTCAGTAAAACCTCTTGTCATGGTGAATTTTGTAGCAATTCATTAGTTCGTATTAATTGCTAGCAATTTCCCAAATTGTCCAGCATAAGTCATCCTAAAAATATGTAAAATGTATCTAATTTTAGCAAAGCTGAAGATATATTTTACTCTTAATCTATCAATTTTTATTTATATAATAATTTTCTAGCAAATATAAATGAATTAATAATTAGATCAGAATTTCATCAAGCTTTCCTAATCTTATCATACAGTTATATCTTTCAATCATATCCAGCATTCCAGCATGAAAATGGCAATGGCAAGAGATACTTTTAGTAGTTGCAAATACTAAATAGTAACAAGTAACAGTATCCATAAGTCTTATCCTACTAAGTAGTGTTAGCTATATAAATAGACCTCATGGCCTCATTGTGTTATATAAACAACGAAATTTTTAGATAGATTATTTACAAAAAATATGTTTAATAATTTTATTGATTTTTCTCTTGTTCAATAGCAATATATGCATTTAGGAAAATAAGCAAATTTGTAAACACATATTATAATAAAGGAAAGGCCAAAATCTTTTGGGGATAAGATCATGTTTCTTTTTTTTTTTTTTATATCAACAAAAATCATGTTTCAATCCATAATTAGTTCTAAGGAAACATAATATTAAATGAGCAAATTATCAAGTAGGTAAGGAAAACTTATGATGCCGTCTTCTCTCATTTCCTCAATTCATCATATGTATAACGTGAGAACCTAACATTGTTTTCGTTTTTCCCTCACAAGATCGCTTGGGAGTTGGGAGACATTTGTGTGTGTGCGTGTGTGTGTGTGTTCTTTGCCATTTGTGGGGCGACTAGGATATGGTTGGTATGTTGAGATCTCTGAGACTTGAAGATTAATTATGGTAGCTCAGTTCTAGACAGAGATAGACCCAGCCTCATTCCTCACGGGATCAACAAGTTTTTAAAATGTATGATTTTAATATTTATCATAAATTCTTAGAAATAATTTTGTAAATTTTAAAAAAAAATGAATTATGTAATGTTTAAATACTAAAAAAAATACAAAACTAAAGATATATTTGCTAATTTATTAAGTTTCTTAAAGATATAAAGAATAATAAGAAATTTGATATTTTCAATATATTTTCATATATCTTTGCTAATATGAACATTATTCAAAAAAATTATATCCTTGACATACTTAAACTACTCTTTATTATGAAATTTAAAAAATAAATTCATGGAAATGATAGATTTTTAAAATAATGTACTTGAAAAATTTAAATAAGGAAAATACTATAATTAGCAAATATAGTTAAAGTTGTGCAAATAACCTAAAACTTGGTCTGATCTGTCCTAACATGGTCCAGTTTTGTCCAACCCAAACAAGAAAATAACAACCCAATGAGGATAGTAGATCCATCAGACTGGGTTGACTGGTCAGGTCACATTGTGTTTTGGGTTAATCTATCATGCCACTTGATCGAGTCTAATCCGATATATTTTTTTCTTAAAAAAAACAAGGGCTTTCATGTTGAACCATCTATTCTTCCTCATTGCCCAATGCCATCAAACCATCAAATCCGACACCAACCCCTTCTCTCACTTTCATCTCTTGCTCGCTTTTCATCAACTCGCTCTGACACGATTCTCGTCTCTCACCTTCTCTCCTCCTCACTCGTCATGGACACTTTTACTTCTTTATTTTTCATAGCATTTTTAATAAATGGGACCAACCGGTAGCCTGATCTAACTTGTTCCAGTCTGGATAAGTCTCCGGTTATATCCAAGTTAGACTAGACCACAGACTAAATTTTCTAACTCGCTATTATTTTAGACTGGACATTAGGTTAGGTGTAACATTCTAAGTTTTATTTGATCAAAAAAAATTCTAAGTTTTCAAGGGTTTGGAGAGTTGAACTATTGCCCATGATATAAGAAAATTAAGTGTATTCAATAAATTATAAGTGCTATAAAAAAATAATATTTCTCTTGGAAATAAAAAAAATTGTGCAAATATATATATTAATGAATTAAAAAAAATTAGATATATTGATAACTAAAATATATTATTATTGATACTATTGTTATTTTAAATAAATATTTTAAATGATAGAGCTCAAATCCTAGCCTCTCCTCTATATAAGTTCTTTCCCTTTCCACTCCACTCACACCTCATCAAACCCATCAGAGCGCTGCACCGCATTGCAATTTCAAGAGATATTATTCTTCCTCTTTTTCTCTCTTTATGTCAATCATTTTTCGTATAGCATCTTAATTTATTGTCATATATATAACACTTTCCTCTTTGATTGCCATGCGTTTTTTCACTTTCCACCTCTTACTTTATTACCTAACTTCCACTCAAGTCCATTCTCTCTCTTTCCTCACTACCACGTTTTTGTTAGAGTTTAAACCTTTTGAGTATATTTTTCTAATTATTTATTTAGTACCCTCATCATGCGCCATTGTGAGTGTGTGTTTTATTCAGTCCTCTTTTAGGAACCATTTTGTCTTTCACATAAGGTCTATTGGGCAGATATCTTAAGGCTTTAGAGTAATATTAGAGTTCCTCTACATTACTTTTTAATGGTGTGTTTATATATATTAAAGGATATTTATATCTATGACCTTGTAGACTCTCATTGAGAGCTTCGGAATAACCTTACATAAATACCTGTGAGTTAAAGAGTACTAGGTAACTATGGAATTCCTTCCATATCACTATATAAATTGTATTTGATTGTATTGTAAATAACTATTTCAAATTCATTAATATACAAATTGAATTATGTGTATATATTTAAAGTGATACAGTAATTTAATTTTCTAGACAGTATAACTTGTTTGTTCACCAAAAAGAAATTTCAAATTTTTTTTTTTGAGATGTTTTTGGTTTCTTGATTCTTGGGAAGAAAAACTATGGTTTCATAATTCTTGGGAAGGTTTATTCAAATCTTTGGTCATAGTAAAAAACTCAATAATTTGAATTAGTTTTTGCCCATTGTCAGCCATGCATTATCTGAATTGGGTCGCCATATTGCCTAAAGTCCCCCACTTGTATCAAGAGATAGAATGTGATGAAATAAAGTGACAAGTTCTGGTTCAACATATCTTGACTTAGATCGAGGAGATGGATGCAAGTAAAATCGCCTCTCTTTGATAGCTATGTGTGCCCACCATTTTGTCGGCTGTTAAAATGTAAATTGTATATTTTTTTTTTTCTCGAATTGCACAAGGCCACATGCTATTGGACCATAAATCCATTAGTGAAATTTCAATTACAAGACACAAGATTCAGGCAAGTGAATTAAGGTCGTGAGGTTGATTTTTTGAGGAACATCTTGAGAAAGAAATGGATTTGGTTAAACAATGTCTGGTTGGTAAACAAGGATCGGTTTTTCCCGAAGGTAAGGATTAAATTATTGTTAATTATAAGAATTCAGCCTTAGTGTCTGATCAAATTACTAAAAATCTTAGTTCGATCTTTTCAAGCATACTTGTTGCCTTATATTTTGATATGTATCATGTTATTGTTATGTAGCAATTTTCTATTCAATCATGTTTATATATATGATGGTTTATTTTATGAACTGAAATATGATTGACTCTTAAAGATATTGTATATGTTAGTTGGTGGATATATATATATGTTATGTCATTTGCATTTGTGATGGGTTAAGGTTACAAAGAAACACTTGTATGAGGAATTCTTTTACCACATGGTATTCCATCACACGGTAAACAGTTGATGGCACTTGTTAAGACCCCTTCTTCCATATTTTCCTTTAGAGTCGGGATTGCATTGGAATTGTGGGAAATGTGACACCTCCTCAGTTTTAATTTTAAGGAGGAGAGCATAGTCCAAATTTGAGCTATGTACCTTTGGCTAGGTACATTTTAAGTATTTGTCAACTTGAGACATTCCAGTTACAAGGATTAGTTCTTGTTGGACTTTCTGTTAGCCTGTGGCTTCAGTCAACAAAATGAGGATGGATGGTGATGTAAGGGAGGTTCATAACGCATACGTTCATGTGTACTGTATGTTATGTAGTTGTGAGTATGACATGTGTGAAATGAAATAAATATTTGTATGATATTTGCTTTAATATAGAATTGGTGGTATTTGAGATTATTTTTATATTTCAGGATGTATGTATATACATATATATATTCAACGTTTATTTAAGTATATATAGTTTGCTTGTATATGTTAGGAATTAAACATATTTTTATAAAAAAAATGTGTTTTTTCCTTCAAATTTTATTATGCTATATTTTGAGGTATTGAATATGCATATTATATTAGGAATTTGATGGGGAAAAAATTATATTTAGGAATTTTTTTAGAAAGATACTTTTATCAATTTATTTAAAAATAATTATGGTGGCCGGATGTAACATCCCTAAATTTGACCAACGTATTATGAAATGTAATTGAGACTTTGGGAAGCCAATTACAAAAGTTTGGATAAGTATGAATAAATTTTGGGTTAAAAATATTTTAAGAAGATTTAAGAAAAATAAATGAATTTGCCCTAAATTTATTGAAACAATTATTCTACTCATCGAGGGTTAAATTTTGGGAAGGAAGTTACTTTAGAAAATTTTATGATTTGTTGGCATCACTGAAGGAAGAAAAAGAAATTATTGTGCATGACACACACGTGGCTTAGCTCTTTTATAAAAAAAAGAAAAACGTGGCTGTGCTATATAAAAAAGCAAAAAAAAAAAAAAAATGGAGCCCTTTCATGCCTTCAGCTCCCTCCCTCATTTTATTCATTTCCGTCTGTTTCTTCTCGTGGAGACTAGAAGAGCAGGAGAGCTCACAGACGGTGCTGTGGTTCTCGCCGGATAAGTGATCAGAAAATGCATGCAACCAAGGATTTTTTTTTCCAGGTGAGCTCTGTTTCTTCATCTCTGACTTTGGATTTCTGTCTTGGGAGGGTTTGAGCTTTTGAGAATTTGAGAAATCAGAGAATATCAATGAACACTCATCGATTGGCTTTTTCCATGTTAAGATTAGTGTTACCTCAAGTTAAATAATGCTTTGTATGTGATGATTTTACCTATTTGTGTGTGTTTATGAAATGGGTTCCCGTTCATACTCGTTGGATTTCCCCTGTTTCTCCGAAGAATCTGATTCTGAGCTGTGAATCATGCTTCAATAGTGATGAATGTTTAATATTGAGCTGTGTTTCAAGGGCGCATATCATTTTCGAGAGAGAAAGAGAAAATCCGAGACGAAGAAAGAAACAAAGAAAGAAAGAAAAAGAAAGAGAAAATCCGAGACGAAGCTTCCATTTTTTTAAAACAAAAGCTGGGTTCTCGATGAATAGAGAAGGAGAACGAATTCAGCTATGATTTTGGGATAATAAAGTGTGAATACATGTCAGATTTATTGTTGGATTTGTTGAAACTGAAGCAGGGGTGACGGTTTGGATGCTTTAAGGCCAACGTATGAATGATATATATACATATATTCGCGCGTAAGTGCATCTGTGTAAGGACATATATATATAATCTATCAATTGGATGGATATAAAAACATGCATGCGTGTCTGTTTACGTATTTTAAAACGTGTGTATATATATAAGCATGTGAAAAATCGCTGGAAGCAAAGAGGAAGTAAGATATAGATATATATAGGTACGTGCATACATTGGCTGTGAATATGTATATGTATATATGTACTTTATAAATTGGAATTTGAAATTATGAGTTAGGGAATTGTTCTTGAAGGATTAAATGGTTCAAGAGTACGTTTTGCCACTGTTTGGCAAAAATTCAATGAAATAACATAAGGATATTAGAAATGGAACATTAAAATGCTTTTCAAATGATATATTGAAGTGCTCTTTGTATTGGCTTGGATAATTAATAGTGTCAAGGTGTTTGGAGAAATTTTTATGTGAAGAGGAGTTTTTGGGACAGCATTATTGAGCTGAACCCTTGAAGTTTTAATCATGAGTTTCCAATGAGAAGAATAATCATGGGATCATTCCTAAAATTTTATGACTTGGTCCAAGATTACATTTTTGTCATAGTTTGACAAAAATTGAATGAAAATGATGGATAGTTAAAAATGGGAAGTTTAGTGATAGATACATATGGATATAGATATATGCATGGTGAGCGTGTATATATATACTAGAATGCTATAGAGCAGTAATTTAAATTATTAAGATTGTGTTGAGGTTCTTAATTAATAAGTTATATGGCTGTTATTGCTCAACTTTGGAAGAGAAAAGCTGAATTAATTGTTGAATTTGAAAATAGTAGAAGCATCAATATGTAGTGTGAATGTTTTGGGAGTAAATGATGCTTAAAAGCTGGTAAATCAGTTTAAAAAGTATTCGAAGGAATGTTTAAAGGTTCCTTTAAATCACCATTGAGAAGTTAATTGAGTTATGAGGTGCTAGTGATTTTCATGGTCCTAACGAGCTTAAGAATTGATGTGAAATATTTATCTAGGACCATTGGACACTGTGGAAGTGAGAATGGAAGTTTAATCAAAGAAGCTCCTAATATGGAAGGAAAAAGAATCAAGGAAATCAAGAGAAAGTTAATAAAGCTTAAAGGTAGTAGCTTTATCCATTCTTGTATTTAAGTTGTGCTTGTATTTTGTTATGTTTCCTAGCTTGCTACAAGTTGAATGATTTATTGAACATGTTGAATGATTGTTTTGAATTGTTTTATGGCCATGATTGACAATTGCATATTCTATGTGCATGTTCTTGATTATATGTAAGCCTTAGTAATGCTAATTGTTAATGGTTACGTGATGGAAGTATAATTTGATTGCTTGAATGGTGATTGGTTGCTACTGGGATTCTTTGAATTTCACCCATCAATAACTAACCATATTAGGTTATAAGCTTCCAAGGGAAAAGTAAATGCAAGAGTCAAAAGGTAAGTAAAACAAGAGAGATAAACTTCTATAGCATTTGTTTGCTACAAGTTATTAAATGTACATCAATTATTCTGAGTTTTGTAAATTCAATATGAGGTCTTGGCATGTACATATGATATATATTGATGAATGATAAGTGATTGTATGCTTAAGTATGGCCTTGAAAGTATGATTTTAATATGCATGATCATAACTGTCCAGATTGAGCGGTTTTCAAGGTACAACTATTGTTTGATTTGTTAAAGTAGAGTAAATGATATCTATTGCTCATAATAATTTTTATGGGCGAAGTGGACACATGGGGCTTTCCATTAAATCCTAAATAAGGTTAATTGAAGCTCTATAGATTAAGTTATGAATTTTTGAAGTTGAGTTTTCTAGAATTAGTTATGATTTTTTAAAGTTTGACTGAAAATATGAAAATATCAAATGTATAGTAACCCAATGATTAAGATGAAAGTTTTAATTTATGGGCTTTAATTATTGATTCACCTGAACCACAATGTTCTGAATGCGCGATAGATTGCATAACTGAAGGGTATTACACCGAACTTGTGTTAATGCACTTTTTTTTTTCTAGGCATGTGTATGCTCCTAATAAGGTAACATGTTCGAGAGTAAACTATTAACACTAAATGTAGGTATATCTCATAATGAATATTTTAATATTGATTTGTCCTATTGTGAAAAACTAAACCTTCTAATAAACTCAACCACAGTTTGGTAATCCACTTCTCCTTTGACCCACCCTAGGCCAACTCAAATTGAACGAGAGTGAATTTCCTCATAATCATTTTCCTCAATATCTTCTCAAAATTACATCTCTACATTTAGATCAAGTAATTGATGGTTCAAATTTAATATTTAATAAAAATCCTTATTATAATAGTTTATAAATTAAAAATTGTGTTATCTTGTTTATATTACAGTTATAAATTATGCAGATTATATTTTAGTAGTTTAAATTTATTTATTTATATTTATAATACTAATTTTATAAAATATTAAATTTGGACCTTTCATTTGTTTTGATTTAAAAGTGAAGATGTGATTCTGAGGAGATATTAAGGAAAATGATTTTGAGGAAAGCCAAACGCGAATTGGACACAGTTCTAACATTATATTTTACCCCCTTTATGGGCTCTAATAGGAATTGGTCCTTATCTTAGCATGATACCTATGTCAACTTTTGCTTGATATTAGGATTGCTCACATTTAACATTTTCTAATTTGAATCCTACTGAGAGATGTGACTATATTTAATACCTAATAGTATTTTTAATTAAAGGATGCATGTTTTTAAGAAAAAAACACAAATAAATTAGAAAATGCTAAACTGTGATTTTTCAAGAAAATTATTGAACTATTCATCATAATAAAATTTATTGCTCAAAGGTATTCGTTTAATTATTCAGGTAAAACATATCTTCAACAAATACAACTCTTATTTAATTGTGTGAAACATATATTTAATTATGTAAAAAATGGAAATACGTATAGAGAACGAGTGTTTTTGTTTTTCTAGTTTCCTTTCTTTTTTATTATCATTGGTTCAAAATGTTAATGAGCAAAATTAATTTAATATTTCATAAAATTATTAGTTTACATAAAAATACATAAAAAAATAAATTATCAATTTTTTTGATTAAATTTTAATATTTTATATTTTAAAAATTATTAATAATACCTTTATAAAATATTAAATCAAGATCATTAAGTGTTTGTTTGATTCTATTATAATATTCTTTATTTTTATGTTCTTAGACAAATTTTGCAGAATATTTTTGAGAATAAGTTTTGAAAATAAAAAATTAATAAATATTTTAAAAAAATAATTGGAGGGTGAAAAGTTTTTTTTTTCTATATTTACATAATTTTCCAAAATAAAAATATAAAAATACCATATCCTCAGTCTTTCCTCTAGTTTTATAGAATAAAAGGTAACAACATAAAGTTGATGTTATGATTGTTTCCAAGAAATTTTTTAATTTTTTTTCAAAACATATTTTTAAACAAGGTTTTTTTTTTCCGAAAAAAATTATTATTAAAATAAAAAATCAAATAGGTTATCGCGCTTCCATGTTGGCTCTTCTCTCACTTGCTCCTTCTGGGCTTTCATCCATGATCAACACAGGTCCATCTGAGCCCATTTACACCCATTCTCATCGGTTTTAATTTCTTTTGGGCTTCTAACAGATGGCAGGAAGAAAATAGACAACTAAAATTGAATATGATGATTAATGAGGTGTCTTAAATCAATTTCTCAATTAGGTAAAGAAAGTATGACTACTTTACAATTTGTTGAGACCCAATCTACATTTAGTGCATGATGATGTTTCAAATTGAATTATTTCTAATAGGAGATACTTGTGCTTTGTAAAAAAATAAAATATAATATAATAACTAATAGGGATTAAGTCTAGTGAAAATAACTAATCCCTCATTGTGATGGATCAATCTGTAAATCTTCACTAAGAAACGTGTCAATCTTCAATATCTGATAGCTTTTTAAATATGATTATCTTCAGTAAAATGATACATATATTCAATAAAGAAAATATGATAAATAAAGATAAAAGGTACATGATAAAATGAAAAATAGAGAAGTATGACGAAAAGCTCTGCATTAATTATATAAAGGGATCTAATAAATTTATTATTTATTAGGTATACTAAAAATGTATTCGACTTTATTTCATGTTGGTTCTGAGGTTGAGATCCTCCCCATATAACAAGTTCAAATAATATTTTCTTACGTCAATTTATTTATTTTTCTTTATTCATAAAATCACACCCTTTTATTTATTTTTTTGAAAATTTTAAATATTCAGATAGAATATATTTTTATAAAATTTTCAAAGATGTATATTAAAAAATTATTATATTTTAATTTCATGATTTAGAAGATTATTGACTTGTGCAAGTTTAAATAATAAAGATTAATCTATAGGATCTATTAATATTTGAATTTTATATTTTATACATATGGATTAAGATGCATCACCCTGCAGTATTTTTCTTGTAGTACTCGTATTCAAAACTAATTTGTGGTTTAGGTAGCACCCAATATTCTAAAGTATTTTTGTGCAATCTTAACCTTAAGTTATTTTTTTTAAGCATAAATGAATATCCTAAATTCAAGATGCTTATTACTATTAAAAAATATTTGAAAGTGAAGGTGATGAAGATTAACGCAATAAGTCAGACCTCT
>QFDD01001117.1:0-33721 GCA_006871305.1 Vachellia collinsii
TCTATATTTTATGGGAGCCCTGTGGTGAATGAAGAGGCAACAAGGGGAACCAGAAATGCGGGTAGAGATTGGAGTCGTGGATTAGTATCTCTTGGGGATGGAGGTGAGCGGCTGTCCGTGTTTGTTTCCGGTTATTCCCAGCAACACCATCAGCCTCACGGGGTGTAACTGCGCATTTGTTTGTTAGTTGCTATCACTGTAGTAGAAAAAAGCTTATTTAAAGCATTTCTTTTGAACTGCATTTAAAGAATAAGATTTAAAACATAATGATATGTGACATTTTTATAAATAAAGAGATAAATTTTCACTTATTTAGGTGTGGTCTAAAAAATATTTGTAGTGTGGTCTAAAATTTAAATATTTTAGATATGCCTAACCTTAACTTTTCTTTCTTCTTTCCTTAAAAGCAAGACTTCCCTTGTTGAGCTCTTAGATTTTGATTGCCTCCTCCCTCTTGCTCTGTCATGTCTTGCCTCCCCTCCTACTCTGTCGCTAGCTCATCTTACCGCCATAGGAGACCTTCCTAATGTTCCCATGGACATTGTCCAATGCCTCTCCCTTTTTTCCCACAACTCCTCACCTCGGACCTTCTACTGTTTGTCGTTGAGATCTATAGTGTTCCTTCACTGGTATTCTTGATACTACTCTGACCTGTACAAACTTTAATAGAAATGATGGATATGTTTTCCTATGTATAGCATATTTGGAATTAGTTGTGGATCATATACGTACCAAGAAGGTGGTCAGAGAAAGTGTAGGAAAATGGGGCATGGTGACAACAATGATCTCTCTCTGATTTTTTGGAGATCCGAGACGAAGCAGTAGATTTGTTTCTCAAAGAAATCGTTTCGGCGGGGTCATCAGAGTCTTGCTTAGCAGCAATGATTTCCCTTTGTTTCAATTAAGAGGGACAAAACGCTTCTGCCACTGCGATTTCGTTGCACAAAAGCCACTGATTCACATGGTTTTGGAAGATCTGAATGCTATTGATGGGTTCTTTGGTGTTATCTTTCGGTTCAAATGGCTTCAACAATGGGTTCTTTTCTTAAGGTGAAGTTGAGATGTTCTGTTTATCTTTGGACTCTGCCACTTGAGTTTCATTCCTTTTTTGTTGAGTTGGAGAATCTTTCTTGCGATGGAGTGCCTGAGCAATAACTTTGAACTCCTCCTTTGATCTTTCAAACACATTTGAAGCCTTAACATCACCTATTGAGGTGTTCTCTTCTCTGTTATTAGTGTTCAATCCATTAGTTTCTTTATGATGGGAGTCTAATCGTTTATAATGCATTAAATGCAATGGAACTTGCATTATCTTTGGAAAAGTTGAACAACGAGAAGATTCTTAATAATCTTTGAGTTTCTTAAGTTGCATTGTCTTTGGAGTCTGATTGTTTGTAATGCATTATTGAAATGTCATAATAGGAGCTGGGATCTCTCTCTCTCTCTCTCTCTTCTCTCTCTCTCTCTCTCTCACACACACACACACACACACACACTCTCTCTCTCTCTCTCTCTCTCTCTCTCTCCCTCTCTCCCCCCTCTCCCTCTCCCTCTCTAGACCGCATGTGCACAATAAGACCCCTTTTAGACCAAGAGTCATTTTTTAGACCGCATATCAAAGGTCTCGTTTACATGCAGTCTAAAAGGTGCATATTGTTTGTGCAAATTTTATTAAAGGAAATAAAATAAATCGAATTGGGTCATCGACAGTGGATTGAAGGATAACGTAGCTACTTTTGATGCAAAAGGGATGAAAGGGAAAGAGTTTTTATTAGCTGAGATTAAAAGAGTGACAGTAGCGATGGATAGAGTGCAAAGAATGGAGGAAAGAATGTTCTCAGATAACTTCTGAGTGAATTCGAATAGATACAATTGGAATAACACAAAAAATAAATAGTAGATGTTGTAGGTCGTCGACTATTGAGTCGTTTCAATGTCATCTGCAAATCCAGGAAGCGTTGCTACTAGATTCTCGGATCTTAACCGTAGGGCCCATCATCTGTGTGGTGCTAATGACGGTCTTGGGCAAGCAGACAAGCTCCTTGTGTCGTCCAAGCATGCGGTTGTTGAACGTTAGTCATGAGAATAAGAGTTCCTGAGGTGCTCGGTCACTGGAATTAGTAGTGGATTATGTCTTGGGTTAGTCTTATCTACTGGGCAGTGGACTTATCTGACCCAAGTCATTTTTTTGGGCATATACATACTTTTTAAACCAGCATTATTTAAACTACATCTATATACAGTCTAAAATGTTTTTTTTGTACGGTTTAAAAATAACTTTTTTCACTAGTGTATATGTGGCATTTTGGACTTGTGACTCCTTCCTTGTCTATGGATGTGCATTCTGAATGTATTCCATCCATGCTTGTTCATGCCTTACTCGAAGCGCCTCCAAGGATAATATGGCACAGTATGCGAACAAAGATGGCAAAATCTACTTTTGCCTCTTCAGCCCATTGAATTCATGCAATTCACTCTCTCTTTATAAAAGGTTACCATATTTATAAACGTTCAAAGGGAGGTTTCATTATTTACCGCCGGTTCTGACAAGAACGTGTATGGTTAGAGATTAAGATATCCAACTGTTCTAAATGGGATATCAGCTCTAATATTGTGGATAAAAAGAATCTTCCAAAAAATTTGAGCAAGTATAAATTTAACAGTGATAAATTATGTGTAAAACGAGAGTAGCATGGGGCGGAATGAACGAAAAAGAGGCTAGTGAGGGCGCAGAGAGGGGTAATGTGATGGAAGGAAATGGATGAGATTTGGGGGGTTGAAAAGGGGGATAGTGGTAGGCGTTACGGCCAGGCGATGAGCATGGCTAATTGGTGGTGCTACTGTACACTCAGCTTCTCCACCATAAAAAGCGCCCACTCTCAATATGGGCCTCCCGTGCTCCCACTCCTCCCCGACTTCTCTCCCAAACTCTCCAGAAGATCCTCTACCGGGCTTCTCATTTCCACCCTCTCTTTCCCCTTCCTTTCCCTCTTTCCTCCTCCTCCCGTCCTCGCTCGTGACCGACGCTTCAACCCCACCATCCCCGTTCAGGACTACCTTACTGCCCGTTAAGTACCCCCGTTCATTCCTCTCTCTTCATTAATACCATTTCTCGCTCATGTTTCATGTTTGTCATGTTTGATTCAGCTGATGGATTGAAATACTATGATTTGGTTGAGGGAAAGGGTCCATTAGCGGATAAGGGATCAACTGTTCAGGTTAGGATGTGGATCATGTTATGGGAACCATCGGTCTTCTTTTTTCCCCTCTTAATTTACTGCAGCCTCCTCCTGACAGGTACACTTTGACTGCGTATATCGTGGAATTACGGCTGTATCGAGCAGAGAATCGAAACTTCTTGCCGGAAATCGTATTATAGCCCAGGTTCCGTTCTTTAACTTGGTGTTGCCGGTTTCAGTGTGGCGAGGCAAATGCGCTAATGCATTCTTTGTGCTGTTTAAAAGCCTTACGAGTTCACGGTGGGATCTCCGCCCGGAAAGGAACGGAAACGCGAGTTTGTAGACAACCCCAACGGTCTATTCTCGGCTCAGGCAGCACCCAAGCCTCCACCTGCTTTGTATTCCGTAACGGAAGGGATGCGAACGGGCGGAAAGGTGTGCGGAAAATCCTTAATTATCTCGTTGCTACCGATGCACTTAACAAATATATTTGAACGTGTTCTGTTTAAATGCTTGCAGCGAACTGTGATTGTTACTCCCGACAAGGGATACGGCCAAAAGGGAATGAATGAGATTCCGGTGAAGCCCTCACCCGTTTCTTTTATCCATACATACATACCCCGTTGCTCTTCGAATGGACCTTGTGTTCCTGTTTGACTTCAACCTTTCCTAACATCTTTTGCTCTTGTTGCAGCCCGGAGCTACATTTCAACTCAATATTGAACTTTTGCGAGTAGTGCCAACTGAAAAGTGATGTTGATTTCATTCCTCGAATTAACTTCGATAAACTTCTTGATTAGTCTTGCCCTTATGGTTGTATTGTAAGTGTTGTTCACCATTTGCCCTTGGCCCCATGCACTCATCTTTCAGAGCATTTCCAAAGAACCATCGTATTGTGATTTAGAATAAGGCATCTTCATTTACAACGTAATATTGAGAGATCCTCCATCTGGGGTTGGGGATAATAATATGGGCAACTATTTCTTTTATGTACACCTATGCCATAATTGTTTGATTTTATCGTGCTTTTATCCTATAATCTTTTATAAATTTGATATTGTATATTAATATACTAGTTTGTAAATTTTGTGCGGTATCTAAAGCTCTATTTCTCGTATACAAATGCAAGCATAAAATAAAAATTGAAAGAAGCTGGCTTTCCTTGCTTGATATGCTCTTGCGTTTGGCTGCGCATTTGGAAATTTTAAAGGATTGAAGTGTAAAAATATCTATGGTTATTTCTTAGATGTGCACCTCTCACCATAATAAAACTTTAGATGCAAAATTGATTACAAACATTTGAAAATGGGTAAAAAATACCACCAATGGTGATTTGCCCCACCGCCACCCGTCTCGAAGCCGGCATGATTCAACGATTTCCTCCACCACTAAGCTCTCGCCACCTGCATCCCCTCCGCCAACTACTCCACCACCGGCATGTTAGAAAATTTTTAAATTGAAGAAGTGTGATTTTTCAAATGAAAAGATGCAATGCTCTTAGAAAATAACTGTTTGTTTGAAGGGTTGTATAGGAGGTTATAGTTCTAAAATCATGTATTTCTATATGTCATAAAGACGTAACTCTTCATTGAAAAGTCATTGGTTATAACTTTTTATTGAAAATGTATGGTTGTGACATTTTATTGAAGAGATATTACTTCAAAAGGTATCACTTCAAGACATCTCTCTACACTCTATATAAATGACCTCATTCCATTTGCGCACACAATTTTTTACACAACAATATCAAATTCATTATCTTTCTCTTTAAGTGCATACATATAAAAAGTCAAATTATCACTTTGTAAAAGTCTTTGTTATGTTGGGATGCAATTTATACTTAAGGGTCTCTATTGTATTTTGCAGGAAATTTGCCGGTTAACTCAACTTGTACCCTGTAATATAAGAATAGGTGGGGGCGAATTAATACTAAAGAAAAGTGTTACCCACACTTTGGAGACGTCGTGCACAATTTTCTTCTTCATATCTTTTTCTTGTACTCTTCAGAGAGCCATTATCGCCAACAGTCTTTAAGGCTTAATTCATTAACACAATGGCTTCTTTGAAAGAGTTGATTGCACAATTTTTGAAGTTAAAAAATTTTGAAGGGGCAACTTTCTTAGATGGCAAAGGACGGTAGAATATATATATATATATATATAAAGAAAGGTACTCGAGAGGAAGAAGCTGTTGACGTTATGGAACCATAATTTGCAATGGTTGAAGTCGATCATATGGATTCTTTCGTTGAGTTTTAGTTTCCAAGGAAATCCTTCAATTTTGAATCTACTGCAAATTTCTCTTGTCGGTGGCTCCAAGATCGGAGACAAGTTAATGGGATGGGAGATAAGTATATTCTCAAATCTTTCTATATTCAATACATGATTTTGAGATGCATATCAGCATGTTCTGAATAGTCATGCTACTGCATAGAATCCGAAACTAAAATAAAATTCAAATGCAAGAATGGATTTATATTAAATATAGAACTATGGTAGAAATTAGGCATATGATCATTCTAGAGATGGCATTGAATATGAAATCATAATTTATTCAACGAGATGATGATTGAATTAGCAATTATCGATAGCAAATGATGCCAACGTTGCTCTTCTCCTCGTTTATTTTTGGTTATAATAACAGTTTATTACCGTTGCTAACTGAGGTTGGCAATATAGGTTAAATTTTTAACTTTGGTGGAAGTTAATTTATTAATGACTTTTATTACCAATTTTGGTCATGTACACCCTAAATGGGTGATATTAGGGAACGATGTTATTAATCCACCATAGGGATTAGGAAATGAAAGTATATATGTTGCTGTTGGGAGTTACTTTTGTTCAGTTACTGGATGGAGTTTAAAGTTTAATATAATACAGTTATACATATGACCATGTTTGATCTTGTTCTCCAACTGTGCTGGTGTATGTTCAGTTTTATAAATATGATCTAGATGTTTATTCATGATCTGGGTTGATGCAATTTTTTGCCTCAAATTATATGATTTTTTGGATCGTGGAATTATGAAATTTTAATCATAGTAAGACAAAGGATCATGATAGGTTTTGAAATTAATAAATTGATAATTATCATAAAATAATCTATGATGAATTGGAATACTAGAAACTGTCTACATGTGACCGTTAAGAATTATGGCATGATTAGATGAGGAATTTTCTTTCACCGGAAGGAAAAAAAACTAACTAGCTTTCCTTTGGTGAATTCAATTTTGCCGTTGACATCATGGAGGTTTTATTGCCTTCTCCACATCGGCATTTTTGACCAAGGTATGCCAACTTGGAACGGTGATTGAACCGAACAAAGTAGTGAGTTAATGGTTAGTGGGTCAGATCGGAGTCAGACCAATTAAAATAAAAAAAATAAATTTCATCATAAATTCATACCATCTAAATTTTTTTTCTCAATCTTTATTTTTAATCATATTAACTAATTATACAAGTGGAACTCTCTTATTTTTCTTCTCTCTCCCATATGAAAATTTCTTCCATCGACACTCAACAATCAACTCAAGGTTGTCACTCTCTCTGTAATGAAAAGAGTTGGTGAGCTTAATGGGTTCCCGAAGGAGACATGACACACACTCATAGAGACATCAACAAACCATCTTCCCTCCATTCATTGCTTCCACGCTTTCCAATGCCCCCCTCTTTACTCACCTTTTTCTTTTTGAAAAAAATTGATATTTTCTTTAATGCTCTGCGAGTGACCTTGCTCTTTAGTGTTTTCTCTCTTCTTCTCTTTCTTTCTATCACAATCAGTCCAGAGCTTGACGTACGAGATGGAGCAGCAATGGAGAAAGGAAGAGCTCGAGCGCGAGAGAGGTTTCACCAACGAGAGGAGAGTGCGTCAAGAGCCAGTGACTAGGAAAAGGGCCTAATGGAGGGGCGCGAAGGTGAGGTCGAGCAAAGTGAGTCTAAGAGGTTTTGTTTTTTTTAACCCAGTCGACCCCGCAATTCGGCGGGTCAACCAAGTTGCTACCGGGTTCACCTGAATTATGGTGGGTTAGATCGAATTACCATAACTCGGATCGGATTGTAGGCCGAGTAGCCGGTTTTTGACTTAACCCGGCTGTTTCGATCCGAGTTGGCATACCTTGTTTTTGACATAATAATAAAATGTCTAGGTTGATAATAATTCTTGAAGAATATATTCAATTGGGAGTGGAACATTTTATGTCCTGTGTCTGTATTTTTCTGGTGATTTTAATGAATTGATTATTCGATTAACAAGCTTTGATTTAAAACATTGTGACAGTTTCACATGTTAATTAGATGAATTGATAATTATCATGATGTGTTATATTTTAATTGGATTGATTGATAGAAAATTTTATCATGAATTAAATGCATGGAATGAATATGATTTAAATACTCTCAAAGAATTTGACATGTATGTTGATGAATAAATATTGTATCATCAATCATAGACAAACTTCCTCATCAGGGATAGATTTCAAAAGAATATTAAAAGTAAGTTTCTCTTGAGCAATTGGGGGATTATCTTCTCTTAGAAGAAAGGTATAAATGAATCCATACAAAAGACATCAATGCTCATGAGAAGGTACTTGTACGAGAGGAATGACAGTTTCATATCACCTCGGGAAAAAAAAAAGGGAAGACCAAAGATAAATTCAATATTACATATTGGTTGTGGCAAATTTAATAATAGAAAATGAGTCATGATATGATTTATTTATATACATTGACATGTTAATAGTTTTGATTCTTATGGTTGTTCATTGTTTGACTCTAATATGAAGTTGATATTAATGCCTATCAATTGTGATAGTCAGTTTGCGCTTGCAAGGGCATATAGCCAAATTTATAATGGAAAGTCATAACATATTGGCCTTAAACATAGTTATGTAAATGATTTAATTTTAAATGAAGTAATCTCCATACGTTATATAAGGTCTGAATTAAATCTTGCAGATCCTTTGACGAAAGGTTTGATAAGAGTTATGGTGTTAAAAACATCAAAGGGGATGGGTTTGAAACCCTATAAACCTTGGTCACCAATAGTGAAAACTCAACTCACACTTGACCATCATATCAAGTCTTGAGTTCAATGGTAAAAGTACGTTATTAGAGTGATTGTAAGTACTTAACATTTTTGTACATCCTAAAGTTAAAAGTACTTGATAATCATGAGATTAAAAGGGAAAGGTTGAGCATTAATTTAGCTCTTAATAGGCCTGTAAGCATATATTTGCTGGAGCATATATCATGGTGGTACTCTTGATAGAGTGTACCTATAAGAGAGTGAAATGGGGCCGCTTCTAAGAGTTTAAGGGTTTAACTCTAAAAGATCTCATGAAAAGGATACATACACAAGGTCATAAATGTGTTGTTCAAAGTGGTATACAATGCCTGAGATCTCATGTGTAATTCACGCATACCTGTTCATATGGGATAATTGGTTCAAAACTTAGTCTGCCAAATTATTTCAGATGAGTGAAACTATGTCTTACTTAGGTAAATGTTCAAATTCTCGAGATACCTTTACTGACAATATAAGATTTTTGACGTGATAAGAATTTTGATCATTTTAAAAATAGTGGGGGATTGTTAGAAAATTTTTAAAATGAAGAGGTGTACTTTTTCAAATGAAGAGATGCAATGCCCTTAGAAAATAACTGTTTGTTTGAAGGGTTGTGTATGAGGTTATAGTTCTAAAATGTATCCCTATATGCCATAAAGATGTACATGGAAAAGTCATTGGTTGTGACTTTTATTGAAATGGTATAGTTGTGACCTTTTATTGAAGAGGCATTACTTCAAAAAGTACCACTTTAAGATATTTCTCTACACTCTATAAATAACCTCACTCTATTTGCACACACAATTTTTCACACAACAAGATCAAACTCATTGTCTTTCTGTTTGAGTGTACACATAGAAAATGTTAAATTATCACTTTGTAAAAGTCTTTGTTGTATTGACTTAAGTGTTGAGAGTGTAATCTATACTCAAGAGTCTATATTATATCATGCAGAAAATTCGCTGATTAACCCAACTTACATTATATAATATATGAATAGGTAGGGGCTAATTAAGTCTAAAGAAAATTGTTGCTCACGCCTTAAAGATATCGTGTGCAACTTTCTTCTTCATTTCTTCATCTTGTACTCTTGATAAAGCTATTACCGCAAACGTGGCATCCCCTCTTCTTGCTTCACCCCGGTACAGCTTCTCCTCCACCCGTCACTTCTCCGTCCAGATCTAGAATTCCTAAGTTTTGTTGAACTGGTGCTGTATGAAAGAGAAAGGGAATTGGAAGTGAGTATTGCAGAATATTAAAAAAATTGTGGGGCCCATATATTATTATTATTATTATTTTGATAATACTATACTTTATTATTTGTTTCTCATGTTCATTGACACATCAACCTCCGGTCAACATGGGTAAATTAGCTTAATTTTATAAACACTTTTAAATTAGTGTTTGAATTAGTTTATTTGAAGTGATTTTAGATGATTGATCTAAATATGTGAGATGAGTTTTATTTCAACTGAAATAAAAAGGTGATTTTTCAAATGAACATAGTTATTTTTGCACTTTAAGCCAAATTTAAAAGTACAATTAAAGGGCCTCATGGGCTAGCCCGTTGGCATAAAATCCAGCGTCTCTTGAATCAAACCAGAAAGTCTTTTTTCCCCCCCCCCCTCCAATTTTACCTGATTTTGGACACTCGTTATGAAAAATATAGGGAAAAAATAATAATCCGTCTTTAATATTTAATGTAGCATTTATACAAAGCCTGTGAACAGTAAGACTCATCTCACTCTAAGAAAACAAGAAAAGATACAAGACCACAGTCTAGTTTTTCTTTTTTCAAAAAAGAACATTTCAATGTAATTATATTATGAAAGTTTTTATTTCATAGTAAACTAGAAAGTTTTCTCATGCATTGTACCAGAGACATTATTTTTTTAAAAAAAACTTAAAGTATATTTTATCTTGCATTGTAAGAGATACTTTAATCATATGTTAATGTCACATAAATGAATATACTACCTACAGTCTCTAATATAAGAGTCAGTTAATTTTTTTATTAGAAGATTAAGAAAATTAATTAGTTTATATATTTATCCATCCAAACTAATTTGCCTAACTTAACAACTGATATATAATCTATTGACATATATATAAATATTTCAAAATATATGCTATAAATAAGTAATTTATTTAACTTTTTCAATATCTTCAAAAAAGTTAGGTGGCTCTTATATTAAAAATCGGATGTAGTATTTTTTTTTTTGGTACAAGTGAGGGCAGGAGCCCAAAAATTAAATAAAAGACTAAGTGGGGATTAAATCCCAAGTCAATATTGTAGCATAGATTCCTCATATTTGATGAAGGAGAGTTCAAAATATGGAACTGGTTAGGGTGCTCATTAAAGTGATGAGCTCCCCCAACTTATTAGATCTGGATCATTCATATTTGATTTAAACAATTCAAATCTGATTTTTAAACTAGCAATTTTCATAAAAAATTATTTAAAAATATGAAGTTAAGAGATTAATTTTAATTTACATTTTATATCTATCAAAATAATTTTTTATAAAAATAAAAAATAGATCTAGATGATTTAAATTAAATTTAAACGATTCAAATATAATAATTTAAGGAAACTCCTAGCTTCTCATAATTACCCCCTTCTCATAGTTTTTTTTTGCTTACGCACGGTGTCCTGGATCAACCACGGGTCTAAACTAATCCGTTTACCCCTTGTGCGGGTTCCTCTTTGGGAAGGTGAGCTATCACCTAATGCTGCTGCATTCCCACGGTTTGAACATGAGAGTGGTTAGGTTGACTGATAAGGGGTCATCCTAGCTTAACCCCTTCTCATAGTTGAAGAGACGGATAAGCCTTCCTTTCCTTTGTCAAGGAGCCTGCATGTTACATAAACACAAGCCGTAGTCTCATTGTTGGGCTTATGAGGCGGCCCATACATCAGAGGGAGACAATGGAGTTGGGCAGCGGATGCTGAGGTAGATACAGGTATGGATAGGCGCAGCAATCACGAGCACCTGCAAACCAACAGCCAGCGAAACTTCTCCTCTGATAAGGGACTCTAGGGTTATCTATTCATCCATCGCATAAATTGGACCCGCCGTTTCCTCCGCCTCGACCATGGAGACTTCTCTCAGATGTGGTGCCGATTTCAAAGCCTTAAGAATCCATGCCAAGCAAACTTTCCCCATTGACTCTAATACCCACTTGCAGGTTTTGCTTTCGTCCCCTCTCTAATCCTTTCCTGTTTGCACGCTTTCTCGAATATAAAAATAGAAAAATTGAAAACTACACTTTTTTAGTTACTTGTAATAGTACTGCTCCATAGTGTATGGAATTCTCTGCCTTACCCATTTGCTTTGATTATCTTTTATCTCAGGTGCATGGAGAGCTGGATACTAAATTCGGACGTCCATGCTACTTTAGTGCCTGGATAAAACATCTGTATCCAGATGTACGTTTGAATTTTTCGGTTATATGTTTACATTAGTACATGTAACTCCTTTTGTTTTTTTTTTCTTCCTTCGCCATTCTTTTCCAATTTTTGTGGATGCTTTGTTCTTTCCACTGATACTTTTGACAATCCATTGTAGTTATCGGCAACCCTTGGTGTAGGATTGCTTTATGATAAATATGACAAGTTTTGGTATAGTGTACGTGGAAAGAAAACATTCCCTGTGACAAGTGATGGGTTCCTGAGCTTTAATATTAAGGGAGGATCTGACGTTGATAAAGAGTTTAAAGGGGTACGTGGCTTCATCTGCTTTAATGTTTTTTTGGGAAAACATGCTTCAATGTAATTTAAGTTAACTTGAGGAGCAAAGCTTCATTAATTTGTTTGCAGAGGAAGTCCAGAGGGGCCGCTGAGTTTTCGTGGAGCATATTCAATTTTCAGAAGGATCAAGATGTTAGACTTAGAGTTGGCTACGAGGTCCTTGAACAGGTATAAGCCCTTGCCTTGCTGAGTTACCAAATTATGCTGAAGCCTACTGTTTCCGCTGGATTAAGTAAGTTTTATCTGTTTTCGGGTGGAGATATTAATGAAATAAATTCGCGGGAGTTCTATCAAAAGTGAAGCTTCAGTGAATTAGTCGGCCTCCATCATGATAATAGAGTCGCGATAAGGGACAAGAGGCCGGTCCCCTGTCTGCCTCACTTGCCGGTCCCCTGTCTGCCTCACTTTTTTATGATAATAGAGTCGATCGAGCTTTGTGATGACAGTTATAAAATTTCTTTAGATACCAAATATTCCGATTTGTTGGACAAGTAAAGTTGCTGAAGGATTGTTTAGTCGCATGGCAAAAACAATTTGCATTTTGGACTCTGATGGCATATTCTGTGAAGCCGTTTGATTGTTTAGCCACTTTGTCGAACCATTCTGTTTATTCACTTCTGAACTTTTTTTGTTTTCCATTTTTACACGTTATTGTTTCTTGTTTCAAAAATATTGTATCAGGTCCCGTATGTGCAGATCAGGGAGAACAATTGGGCTATTAACGTCGACTATAAAGGTAGATGGAACGTGAGATTTGATTTGTGAGAAGGCCAGAGAGTATTTTGGTGGAAAGAGGCGACTGATGGAAACCGTGGCCCAAAAAAGAAGCAGCGGTGACTATTAAAAACTGGTATTCTTGTGTTTTCCTTTTCCCCTCTATAACCTTATGAATTCGATGTCGACTGCGCAGATAGAGTCAAAATCAAATTTCAAGCTTTTCGGTCTTAGTTGATTTTCATAATTCCCAACTACCTTAATCCTAAGATTGAAATAAATAACGATCAAAATTAAGGAATCACTCGGCTCAGGTATCGTTTTTGAGACTGTCTATCTGATTGCATCGGCCGACCCTTCAAACACAATTTCAAACGAAGTCCGACGGTGAGGTCATTGGGGTAGAAGATCACGCAATCAATGCAAGCAACAGCTGATTCGGGAGTGATGGTGAGCTTCGGAAGGAAGGGGCGGCGAAAGCGAGCGATGACGATAAGGCCTAAAACGCAGGTAAGAGCTCATAGGAGAGGCGAGGATGAGGAGGAAATCGGAGTGGAGGGATTGGTAATGGAAATTTAAGTTGGACGAGGAGAGTCGCTCGCTTGGGAATCTCATGGGGGAGCTCATGTGAACCTTGTTTCAATAGCGCCTACCGTCTTCCCTTCCAAGGTCTCATCTCTTGCGCTTTATATAGCATGCTTACCTTCACAAATTAAATGATCATCTCCCTATCTCCACACCCTACTCAACTAACAATTTTGTCAACTGTCTCTAGACTTTCTTAATTCTAAATTTAGAAAACATTCATCTTAATTGACTACTATGATCAAGATCAACTCATGCGAAACTTACTTTCTTTCGTTTGTTTACCATAACTCGTTTTTTTCATTGAGAAGGTATTTATTAATGGCAAATATTTATAACCAAAAAAATTCTCAAATGACCGACAGGGCATATAACGACAATGATAAGGTTAAAATCTATTGTGACAAAGCTCATAGGCTCGAACACTATGATCCGTTAACCAGTCGATGAGCCTTCACCCTTGGATAATTCAGCATTTCGAGCTGTCCATAGATCGTTGATATGGATTCAATTTTGTTGGACTTCAACAATTCAGCGGGTTGTGAACCTTTGCTTTTCCATCTAATTTTTCTCTACAAATTTGAGTTTGTTCGAAATGGATTCATTTTAATTTTTCAATGAAATAAATCTTTCCAATTTGATTGCTGAGGATAAGTTGAATTTTGGGAAAATCTCAAAAAAAGAATCTGAAAAATGCAAAAGGACAAAAATGTACTACATTTCAAAATCTAAAAAAGAAACTGCCTATAGAAAATGAAACGCCCTCTCTCCCAAACTCTCCTCTCCTCTCCCACTGTTGCGCTATTCCTCTATTGCACTAAACTTTTCTCATCGTCTATCTGAATGAAGTAAAAAGAATGTATTAGTGATTTAATCGAATGACAAGTTTCTGAAACCAAATTCATATTTGAATGGTATGTGATAACCAGTGTTTATAGTTGAAAGAAATATATCTCATTTGAATGAGTAAGTAGGTCCATTCGAATGATCATTTCAAATTTCAATAAATATTTCGAGTTCTCATTCGAATGTTCAAAAAATGAGTATTTCATTCGGATGAAGAAAGGAAAAATTCGAATGAGTTGTTGACAATATATCATAGGAAATAACTCTTCATTTGAATGCATTATTAGTTCATTCAAATGACAATTAAATATTTAATACCCATCTCGAAACCTCATTTGGATATCCAGAAGATAAGCAAATTATTTTGATAAGAATAAGAGAATATTCGAACAAGTTGCTGAAAATCCTTTTGAAAAAGAGTCCCTCATTTGAGTGATGATTCGGGTTCGTTCGAATGAGTATTAAAAGTTTTAATACATATCTCAAAATCTTATTTGGATATCCAGAAGATGTGGTCTCTATTCAAATGAGTAACTGGGTTCATTCAAATGAGCTTCCAAAAATTTCAATACTCATCTTGAAAATAAAGTTTTTCATTCAAATAAGTAAGTGTATTCATTTGAAAGACAATAACAAACTTCAAACTCATCTTGAAGCTCATTCGGATATTCAAAAAATGATATCTTCGTTTGAATGAGTAAGTGGGTTCATTCAAATGACCTTTGAAAAATTTCAATACTTATATCAAAGATTCGTTCTGATATGCTGAAGATGAAATTTTCATTCAAATGAGTTTCTGAATCAAGTACAAAGGTTAACTTGAAATAGCTGTAACTTCTTCATTTCAACTCCAAATTTTGCAAATAACCTATACTCAGAAAACCCTTTATGTTCTTTTATTAATTCAGCAAGAATTAGATCCAAAGACATTTTAAGCATAGAGTTTTGATCAAATAACTAACATCTGGTTTGGAATGTAATGCAAATTTTGAGCATCAAATTTTTTTCATTCATATCTATTTCATATATAGCTCTAAAAGCATGAAATTGGTGTCTATGAAACACTTTTTAAGTCTAGTTTCAGATGCAACAAGTTTCACTTCAATCAAATATGTGGTTGGAGAGATATGACCAAAATACCGAGGCTTGGTTAGACTAGACGTGAAATAGAGGCTTGACCATGAGAAGAAGAAGTACAATGATGAGGAGAAGAAAGCACACTGTTAAGGAGTTGTTTATATCCTTCAATAACCGTGCGGCACTTAGCTCGATCTTTCGCCTAAACTCGAACTAAGTCAGCCTTCTCAAGTGACCTGGACAAGCTCACAAGGTAAGAAGTACAAGACTAGAAAGAGAAACTAGAAAGAGATGGAGTAGGAGAATGCTTTCTCTATAATGCTTGAAGAATGCTTGATTGCTTGATTGATTACAAATGAATCCTTGAGGGGGTATTTATACTACTCCACCTCCTCAATGGATGGTACTACTCCACCTCCTCAATGGATGGTCAAGATCAATTTGATCTAACGGCCTACGTTTGTCTTCTAGAGTATTCTTCCTAAATATCTAGATATTTACACATGTGAAGCAAAGTGTAGAAACCTATGGAAATCTCTAGAAAAACCTAGAGTACCCTTGTATGTACAAGTATATTCTAGAGAATTCTTGCATTCTCTAGATCGCCGATAACAAAACGCTCTTTCCTCTTATATATTTTCAATAGCTCATCTGAATTTTTCTTTTTTTTTAATACTGATGAAGTACTCATTTTTTTAGACATCCAAACGAGAACTTGAGATATATATTGAAATTTGGAATGGTCATTCGAAATGACTTACCTACCCATTCAAACGAGGTATATTTCTTTCAACTATAAATACTTATTATCACATGCCATTCGAATATGAATTATTGTTATCCGAATGAGGTGGTTCATATCAATTGGTTTCAGAAACTTGTCATTCGATTGAATCACTAATGCATTTGTTTTACTTCATTTAGATGGGTGTGAGAAAAGTTTAGTGCGATAGAGGAATAGCACAACAATGGGAGAGGAGAGGAGTCCATAGGGGAGAGGGCGTTTTGTTTTCCGTAAGCAATTTCTTTTTTAATGACAGAAGGACAATTTGTAATTTTCTTTAAATTTCATAAATGATAGATGGATGCCTCGCACCTATGTGGGATTTTGAAATGATGTAGCACCTTTTTGTTCTTTTGCATTTTCTAGGTTTTTTTGCCTCGGATTTTCCCATGAATTTTTGCTGACCAATATTTTTCCTATAGATCATTGATAGTGTATGCACTCAATTGGGGGGCATTTTCTCTAAGAAATGGTACTACAGAAATTTTATATTTTAATAGCATATAAATTAAAAAAATACGACCTTTGGTCCTTCACATAAAATCTGGTTGATTAATTTGAAGGGATTTAGAAAATTAAATAATTAAATATGATATGAGTTCCAAGTGTCCAATGTCCATGAGAGAAAACTTCCTAAGCATTTTTTTCCTTAATGATCAGCTTGGATGGAAAGAAAAGTTGAGAGGAAAGAAAATGGGATGAGAGAAAATGGAGAGAAAATATTATCATCCATCTTACTTGGATGGATGAGAGAAAACAGAGAAGAAAGAAAATGGGTAAATAGTTAAATTACTAAAATATCTTTAGATGAAAATATTTTAGTAAATAGTTGAATAAATAAAGTATCATTAAAATATATCAAGTATAATAGCAAATTAAATATGATAATGAAAAATTATATTAATATTAATATCATTGAATAATTTAAAATCAAATTATTTATTAAATATATGTTTTCATGTTATTATATTTCAAAAAAATAATTTAGATAAAAATATATCATATCATATATTTTTTAAGGTTATGGGGTTTTAATAAACAATTAAAAATAAATTAGATATTAGAATATATTTTAAAGATTATCCTTCTAAAAAAGGAAAATTATAATCATAATTTTAAAAAAGTTAGATGTTAAATTTAATGGTTTAAAATATAAAGTAAGAAAAAGCATGTGTGGAGAGAAAAGTTGAAGAGAAAATGTGGTGGGGCCCACATCCCATTTTCTCTCCAACTTTTCCTTCATTCCACTTTTTCTCTTCCATATAAGCAGGTAAAAACTCATTTCACCCCTCATTTTCTCTCCCAGTTTTCTTTTTTTCCTCATTTTCTCTTCATACAACTAAGGAGTAAAACCTTACATAAAATTTAATGGTCTACAAACATTGATTGTTAGGTTTGTCAATAGAGGGGTGACATTGCCCCTATTTTTAAGCTTCCAAGGCAATATTGTCCCCTTGAAAACTTCTAGGTGCCTCAAGTCTTTCAGAAAAAAACTTTTGAGTCATTTTTTCCTTTTAACCCTAAGATAAAAGCAAATATGAAAACAAAAACATTATCATATTTTTAGTATTAGGATGCTTTGTAAAGTGCATACCGGACCAGATTGTGTTGCAATGGACTGGACTGACCAGGTTATCAGACTTCTTGTACAAACCTAATCCAAACCAAAGGGTCGGTCCAAGACCTGCTTGTAATAGGCCGAAAACAAACAATATCATAAGCGAGGCGCCGGGATTTTACTCAATGTGAGCAAAGCCAACTAGGATGTAACTGTTATATATAGTAAATAAAATATACAGCAACTAGTAATTAAAAAATATATATGCACCATATGATTTTATGCTTTAATATAAAGGCAGGCAAAAGAACCTGCCTTAAAGTGTCAACAATTGGCACAACTTTTCTTTAAAGCGAGATCCTAAGCATAACCCATATAAAGCACCTCCCCTCACCCCATTCCTCCACATCTCTCCTCCTTTTCTCATTTCTTGTTCGTATCCATAAGCTATGGCCTTGTCCAAGACACTTGCCTTTCTCTACTCCATCTGCTTATGCTCGTCCCTGGCTTTGGGACGTGATTTTTCCATCGTCGGCTACTCCCCCCAGGACTTGAAGTCCATGGATAAGTTGATTGAGCTGTTCGAATCATGGATGGCAAAACACGGCAAGATTTATGAGAGCATCGAGGAAAAGTTACGCAGATTCGATATTTTCAAAGATAACTTGAAGCATATTGACGAGAGAAATAAGGTGGTGAGTAACTTCTGGCTGGGGCTGAATGAATTCGCTGATTTGAGCCACCAAGAGTTCAAGATCAAGTACCTTGGACTGAAGCCTGAATTTTCCGCAAGAAAAGAGTCCACGGAAGATTTCACTCACAGAGATGTTGATTTGCCAAAATCGGTGGATTGGAGAAAGAAAGGAGCCGTCACCCGTGTCAAGAATCAAGGCTCATGCGGTAATTAAATATATGATTGATTGTTGGCCTAGACCGTCACGTGCATAGATTTGCATGATATAGTTTAGTCTCACTGCAGGTAGCTGTTGGGCATTTTCAACTGTTGCCGCGGTGGAGGGAATAAATCAGATTGTGACAGGGAATTTGACATCTCTGTCGGAGCAGCAATTGATTGATTGCGACACGACTGACAACAATGGGTGCAATGGGGGACTCATGGATTATGCATTCTCCTTTATAGTAGCTAATGGGGGAATCCACAGGGAGGAAGACTATCCTTACATAATGGAGGAAGGTACCTGCGAAATGACCAAGGTGACCGAATTCATTCGTTTTTTTTTTTTTAAATAAAGACTAACGACACAATTGATGAACAACATGATCTTTTGCTTCCATAGGGTGAATCCGAAGTTGTCACTATTAGCGGTTACCGTGATGTGCCACAGAACAATGAACAGAGCTTATTAAAAGCACTTGCAAACCAACCACTCAGTGTGGCCATAGAGGCTTCGGGTAGAGATTTCCAATTTTATGGCGGGGTATGATGTGCAATAGCTTAGCTACAATCTTGCTCCATCCCCTTCTTTGTCTTCAACCTGACAATGTATCCATGCAGGGCGTTTTCGACGGGCACTGTGGAAGTGAACTAGATCACGGGGTGGCAGCTGTTGGCTACGGGACATCAAAAGGGATGGATTATATAATTGTCAAAAACTCGTGGGGGCCTAAATGGGGAGAGAAGGGCTACATCCGCATGAGGAGAAACACTGGCAAGCCCGAGGGTCTGTGTGGAATTAACAAGATGGCCTCTTATCCGACCAAGAATAAATAATTCCATTTACTCCAATGTTGATGCTTTTCTTTCCCGCAATGTAATCATTTCTTATGCATTCTAATAAGCACGACAACCATTGCTCGTCTAAAAAATAACTATCTTCACACAGATGGGAAGCAGCATGTATCATGAAAATTGACGGAAGCTCTATGCATAGATTGACAAACTGTTACAAGGTGATAATTTTAATCGCCCTCCTGGTTCCTACAGAACTCCTAACCTTCTGTAACGACAGTACCTCCTCTATAGTTTCCAATAGTTGACCATGTGCTCCCAAATGGGGCGTGGTAAATTCATTGCTTTCAACAGCTAGTTAGTTTTCACGAGGGGGTACAGGTATCATTCAATACACGCAAACATCAGAATTACGTTACAGCTAACAATACAGGAAAAACGGAATCTTATCCTAATTACCACAAGGACAAGGAGCATATCATGCTTCCTCAAGTACCAGACTGGGTGAATCACTACAAATAGCCTACAGTATGTCTGATTATGCGCCCGCATTGCATCCTTCCTGACCTAATACTCACTACACATAGCAAATGTTGCATACATGAAACGACCCCAACTTCATAAATTAGTGAATTAATAAGATATGAAATTTTTTTAATTCCACGGCATGCATGATATGCCTTGTAGTTTACTGCTGTTGCAGGCTGCTCCTGTGCTCGGGTTAAGCGGGCTTCCAGGCCCTCCAGACGATTCACTATGAGTGCCCCGTGATGGGGAGCTACTCTGCCCCACCAGACCACTGCTTGGGGCCAACTTTGGAGGGGCAGATAATATTTCCAACTGGCTTGCACACTTCGATGCCTTCCCACCATCTGGAAGGAAGCTCCCTACAACAACCTGCCATCAATACCCCAAATCGTAATGACATCACATGAAAGGGAATGAGCTTGTAACATCAGATTGTGAGAACAAAATGACACATGTAGTCTTCCCAAAAAATTCCCTAGCATGAATATCAATTGCCTCAAGCAAATATTCCAAAGCATTAAATTGTGAGAGAACAAAATGATAACCGTAGTCTTCCCCAAAATTCCCAAGGCACGTGAAGGAATATCAATTCTCTCATGCAAATACTTTAAAAAATGCCGGATAGGTATGGAGGTAGGGGTAAAAAAAATCTAACTCCAGAAATCAATCCGCTATGCAAATGCAGAGAAATATGTACCTGCACAGGTGAAGCAGCTATCAAAAGTCCAGCAACTCCCCCACCTAAAACACGGCCATCTGGTCCGGACAAGGATACACTTAATCCACCAGTTCTACTCCGCTGACTACTATGTTCAGATATAAGAAAAGAACCAGATAGTGACAGGATCTCAAACCGTCCCTACAAAACCGAAATCCCAAGAGTTTAATCACATAATAAGACTAAAAACATTTGGCCACTAATATGTGTACAAACTTATTAATCCAATATGGGCACAGTTTCTCAGCCGTGATATTAAATTAATGTTGCAAATTCAATAAAATAATAATATAATAAGGTCCCTCCCATCCTGGGTCATAATTTAGTTACCCTGACCAACAATGAAAAACATTTTTTAGAACCATTCGGTATTCAGTACCATCAATTAATCTTAGATTCAAGCCACAATGGATCCCAAATGGGAAAAACTATATGATAGTTTTTTCTCATTCACAATATGTGAAATAGAAGCTTAGCTGAAGGAACATCAAGTCCCCTTCACTCAACCTAACTGCCAGAGCCATAGGTAAAAACTAAATTATTTACTTCCCGACAATAAGCTGTGCATTAAAATAACAGGCAAAGACTACCATCCGTAGACAGGTTACAAAAAAAGAAAAAAAGAATCAGTGGGGCTAATGAAAAGCGGACAACTTGATTTTGGATTGAAGATCAGTGTATGGATAGACAGGGATGAAAAAGTTGCAAGAACATTATGAACCTCATATGTCACGGTTCCACCAGATGTGGCAGCTTGACGAAGCGTCACATTAGATATGGCTCCGTTTGCTGATAGGATGCATACAGTCCTTGGACCATGTTGAGAAAAGGACATAATTTTCGATGACACGTCCTGAATATATCAGCAGAAATTAACTACCACACCCCCTTTTTTCCAGAAAAACTAAAGAAAAGGAAGAAAAGCAGACTAGACTAAAATGATAAGGGTAATGTCTCATATTAACAGAAATCTAGTAGAATAATAAAAGAGAAATATTGGAGTCGCTTGGTTCAATCACTCTACTTTCTGGGAAGTTGATACATAATTTGCTTGGTTGATTTTGTACTTCCCAGAATGTTGAAATATTTTCTAATAAATATATTATTTAGTAATGTGAAATACAAAGCCCTGGTCCTTTAAGTAAAATCCCTTCCTTACCTACATCCAACCGAGCAATCCCGAAGCTTTTATGTCCAAGAAATTCATACAGTTGAATTCATCTATGGTTCTAGTGAGTGCCACGCATCCTCAGCACTAAAAAACGCTGCGCATGTCACTGAAGTCTTAAGCTTGCTGAAAGTTAGCTGGTATAGGAAAATTAGAAAAATGAGATTATAGCTGTTCAAACTCTTTGATGAATGAAAAAGATGAACTTCAGAGAAGACTTCCGGATGCCCATTGCTCAATGGGACTATCATGATTTACAAGTTAAGATTGAATGATCAAACAAGATGTTGGCACTGTTGAAGAATAATGCTGTACTTGCGGGCTAAACTAAAAATAAGGGGCGTAAATGAAGTGGTTTCCTTTGAGAAGAGGCTTGAGGAAGAATCAGTGCCATATGCTGAAGAACTGGATTGGAAAAAAAAAATCTCATTTAGAAACAAGAATAAGATGGTGGAAGCCATGAAGCAACAATCAGACACCCTCAAAACATGTAGAGATAGAAAGTGAAAAAGTTGGAAGAGGAGAGATTATCTGGGAAATCAGGGGAACTTAATCCCATATTTCCTGTAAATAAGAAGAATAATAGAATTAGGTATCTATCTTTAATTAACAGGTTTGTATCTCTAATTTAAAAGATCAAAACTGTATCCTACTGATATTCCTGCGTTACCCTCTTTAACTGTCAAAAAAACAGGAAAAGAAGAAAGAAATAAAGAAAGAAAAAGTGTTTTTCCCATGTCATTTCAGCTCTCGCTGATGAAATTCTGTGTTTCGTCAAAACTTTAGTTTTTCCATTTCAGACTAAATATCCGGGTATCTCTTCCACAGAGAAGAAAGCCGCTGTACAATCCCAGGTGATGGCTTAAGAGCTGGAAAAGCTGCCAGAGGATGATGCAACAAGAGACAGGTTTCAGACTTCAGCGAGAAATGCATTTCTAGCGCTCATTGGAACCATAAATGCTTCAGAAAATCAGGATTTATTGGACATAACAGCTTCATTTTCCCGCATTTATGAGAGAGAAACTGAACGCCAAAAATGAAAGGTCAGCATATGAATGTAAATAACCAATACGCAACACACCATAATTAACGAATTTTCTACCGCTTTTAGTGTGCTCTATGAGTGCAAGAAAACTTTCTAGATATATCTTCCAGTTCTTAAATCTTAATTTCCAATTATTTTCATAGGTGATAAGGAATATTTGAAAAGGTTGTACATATTAAAAGATGATTCCCCATCCCCTAAATAAAATTAAATGAAACAAATCCCCCAGGGAGGAGGGGCTCATGCTCAAATACCAGTTACATAAATACAACTAGTAAAATATTAATTGTACAGAAAATTAAAGAAATCCAAGAGAAAAGCAGGTTCGTAGAGGTGAACAAAAAGTTTCCAGCATTTCGCATTCACCACATGATAAACCATCTAAAAACTTTTTGTTAGTTTAAAAAAGGGATTAATACATTGGGCCTCAGGCCCTTCTGAAATAAAAGTAAAAATGAAATAAAAAGGAGTAATACCAGAGAAGTATGAATCAAATAATAACTTGTAGAAAATTGGCACAGAAGGTATACGTCAAAAATTAATACTAAAACATGAAGTTAATTTCAAGAAATTAGACAAACATTCCCCGTTCAATGAAATGCATCTAAAAATTCCATGTGATTGGCAAATACCTCTCCAGCTTTCACAGTAATAACATGTGGTGTAAATCCAACTCCAGCTGATCCTGGAGAAAAATCTTCCTTGTGAAAATCACCAGCCGATAGAAAATTACAGCAGTAGCAGTTACATGAACTTTGATTAAACAAAAAACTCCAATGGACCCACTCCTTTTCAGAAATTAAAAATAAATAAATACTTCAGCATATATCAGACTAATGCCTCAGTTTAAGAGTAAGAGTATTTGATAGCCATTGAAACATTAACACAAATTTAGAACTGTGTTCAACTGCCACATATAATACAGAGATACTTGCGCAAGTGCCATTGGACATATTGGTTATCCACTACAGAAAAGAATTCACACAATGATAAGCATATGGTTTAGACCACAACTGTAATTATAAGATGGTTATGTCAGGGACAGGGATTATAATGTCAAATAGACAGGCTATAGGAGAAGTAAAATAGATAGAATTAAGATTATGAGTTTTCTCTTTCATGCCCTTGACAGTGTCACTGTCTACTGTAAGTGATCGTTAAAAGGTATGAAATCATGAAAATAGCACGTTTCTAATATTCAATAATTCAAGACAAGAATTAATCAAAACAAAGAGGAAACTGCATACGAGCGGAAAAGAATCTGAACTTCGCATCCAAGCAGGGAACGGATAGGTGTTCTAAAATTTAGGAATCGAATCCTAGTATATAACTATAGTCCAAGACTTTTTTTTCTACAAGGTCTCCCGCAGTCCGCAGATGTAATGTACGAGGAAAAGCATAACATATCCTGTCAGAACACCGCTATACGAAAGATCCTAATGCAATTGGGAGCCAAAATGTTACAAAATGACCAGGTGATCAAATTAAGCCAGAGAACAAGCAAAAGCTGCTTTAAAATGAGCAAATTACAACCCAGCCAACGAGACAGTTGAGTATAAAAGAAAAGAAATAAAATATTACATTAAAATAATACACGTTCATTATAAGCAGAAAAGAAAATAAGTTACCTAGAGCCTCCAACTGTCGCTTCTTGCCGGAACCGGGGGGTCTGCCTCTGATTTTCTTCAAGGACGTGGCAGTGGGTGACGCAGATCCCCCAATGGACTGGTTCATGGAAACCGAGGGAGGTTGGGGCGCCGAGACCAATGCCATGGCGCCATCTGGCCCGTATTTCCTCGGCCTCCCTCTCTTCCTCTTCAACGGCTCACTGACCATGATGACGTTGATTCCTGATGCTTCGCCCCCTTGCCCGGCATCGGTGCCGTTAATAATAGTGCCGGTGACAGCGGTTGAGGAGTGGTAAGTTGGCGGGGAAATAGCAGCAAGATGCTTGTACTCAGTGGTGCTATCAGCACCGTAGGCCACGCGCATGTTTTGCAAGACCGGTTGTGATGGTGCCGGACTATTCTGATGGCCCAAGTTGAAGGGCTCCCTACTGGCCATCACTCCTATCTCTGATCCCGACATGTTTTTCTGCTACTGCAATTCCATAAAATCAGTTATCGCTGCATTCCACGCAAGACCTTTTCATTCCAAAACCCTAATCCTCGCCAAAGACAGCACTCAACATTCAACACGATTACTTTCCCCTCCTCGTTTCGGTAAATAAAACTTTGAAGTCGTCTATAAACCCACAGCATAAAGGCTCCATTTTCGAGACTCGAACAAAATCAAACATTTTCGAATTATAAGAAAACCATTTTTTATACATAAAGAAAACTTCGAGTATTCTATATTTCCTCGCTAAAGTAACAAAAAAAATAAATGAATAGCCTTCGAAAAATCTATTAACTTACCGAGAGAAAATGCAGGGTGAGAATGAGCACAGGACGAGATTCTAGGGTTTCGGAGCGAAAGCCCGAGAAGAAGCCTCGGAGACGTTTTTCTAAGAAAAAGGTGAGAAATCATCATCATCACTGCTGCTACTATTACGCTAAACACCACTACTTCAAATATTTTTCCAAGCAAGGATGTACATAGGTCGACTTAGGTTTGACTCCAATCCCATAATCAGATGGCCTGATTAAGCTCATTTGGCTCTTCTCTGCCAGGGAAAAAAGTCAATTGATTTTCATATATCATTAATACAGATCGTTTTGTATTGATATTTAAAAAAGCACGTTATAAAAATCTGCTTTCATATACTTACTTTTTGGATCGTCAATCACTTTAAAAAAAAGTTTTTATTATTAATTTAAATAGATATATAAGAGTCCCTGACTATCTTATATTAAAGAAAATAAATTAATTACTTCAATTTATTTATTTATTTATGAATATCATTTATAAGGAAAATAAATTAATTTGAAGAAAACTAATAAATAAATACTCTAAAATAGTTTATAAAGCACAACACATCTCTTACAATAAGGAAGGGTTAATGTGTAACAACATCCACAAACCTATATCCAACACCCACATAACATCATAAACTTTTTTTTGTATAAAAATAGTAAACATTTAAAAATAGGGTAAAATTGACAAGCTCGGTAATAAAATCAAACTTCTTTTACTTTATTTGCTAGGCCCCATAATATTAAAAATTTTCAAAATTGCCCCTTAGCTTTCTCTTTCCTCCCTATCTTCATGGTCGAATGGTTTCCTCCCCCCTCTCCCTCCATCTCCATATTTTCTTCTTAGATGTCAACAGTGGTATCCCCCCACTAGCAGCGGCAATGGTGAGGTCAAGGGTGTGGTAAAGAGAAGAAAAGGCAATGAGATCTTAGGTTAGATCATGGGGCAACAACACAACATTATCTCTCGATTCAATCTCTCCCTTCCCCTTCTTAAATTCAGGCAAGGGCGACCACCAATGACGATAGAGAAGGACAATGATGTCCTCAAACATCTTCCTTAGTTTGACATCCTCCATCATTGGTGAATAAAGCAAAATGATGGCGAGATCAAGGTCATGGGTCAATTTTCATCTTCCTCAATCTTCCTCTTCGTCCTCCTCTTCCTTTTCATTTTTTTTGTTTTAGTGTATAACTGAGGAAATGAATTGAGATGTTGAAAGAGATGTATGCAAAAAAAAAAAGGACTTGGACTAGATTAGTTTGAGGCACAATCTGTTAGCCCAGCAAAAGACATGGTTTAATTGAAGGTTTAATTAGAGCAGGAAATTAGGGTCGGCCTGTTTAGGCATCTAATACCAAAATCCTCTTGATTTCTCAGGCCCGGCCCGCAGGCCTATGACACTGTTCACTTTTTTAAAAAAAAAACATACAATACTCTTAACACAATACAATTTTTCTTACTTGAAAACATAGAAAATTATATCTAATTATCTAAATAGCTACGTTAAAAATAATAAATACTCTGAAAGTCTTAAATTTAAGTTTACAAATCATACAATATAAGTTTTTTCCTTCATCAATCATCATCACTATCTTCAATTTTAAGAATATTTGAATTTGACCAAGCTTCACTAAGAATAAACTCGTAAGGCTTTGCTTGAGCGAGATAAAAAAATATCAAGTATTTCACTTGTAACACCATCATCATCATCATTTTAAGTTTTTGCAACAAATAATAAACCAAAATCATAAATTTAAAATATGTTTATTATGTAAAATATATATAAATTATTAAAAAAATATAAAAAAATTATTGTGGGCTTAAAAGGGCTGGCCCTCAGCCCTACAAGGTTGGCCTTTTTAAACCCTCGGCCCATTAGAGCTAGCCCTTTTAGACTCGTTTCCTTTTGAAAGCTCAAAATCACTGGCCCAACCCTCCAATTAAATAGGCTTAATAGGGCCAAATTCTTGGCTCTAGATCTAATAGATAGACACCAGCGGGACAAGTGGAAACTTCCCAACAGGACAGATCCATCTCATGCAATCTTTAGAATTTGGGCTAGATGGTTAGATACGTAGATCAAACGTCTACCCCCTAGATTTGCAGAAGCCATTAGTCGAGAGGACATGTGATGGAGGATGGAAACCACGTATTCATTTCCATAATATTTCACACTGTACACATTCCTTTTATGCATTAAACAACATCTCTCTACTCTCTCTCTCTCTCTCTCTCTGCAACCCCCTGATCGCTCTCATACTCGAACTCATTCGAATCTTGTTGTCATGTAACAATTTCATTATTACAATTTCCTTTATTTATCTTGCGTTAATTTCAGTAGCCGATATTTTATTTCTCTCGTTGTTGGTGACCCAAAATTCCCTTTTAATTCAGTTCTCACTAAAATTTGCTTAAACAAGAGGGAGATTTGTTTATTTTGGTACTTTTACACTCTAGTACAGAAGTTAGATGGATGGTAGCTGAGTTTAAGAGTTGTGTTACTTTTGTCTTGTTTTTAAACATTTATGGTTACTTTTACATCCAAAAAGAAGTTTATGGTGTTGAGTGTACATTGGATACAACTTCGTGGGTATCTTTTTGTACCTTATCCATTGAATAAAGTGACATTAATTTTGACAAGAGAGAAATGAAATAAAGAATATAGATAAATTGTACAATTCAAATTCAGCAAGTGGACCACAATGTCCTAACCATTGAGCATGTATTGTCTTCATTACAAGTTTACAGCCAAATTAAAAGCAAAAAATAAAATAGACAACAAGCAAAACATTATAAATCTCATAATGGATCCAAATTAAAACTCACAAATCATGGTGACCTTTATTAGGCCTATTTGTATTAGCATTTTAGAAGCAAGTTCTCACAAGTTAAGACCAAACTCCTCTTAAATATATACCTCATCGATCGTAAATCATATTGGAAAAATAGTTTCCACCATTAATTCAAATAGGCACATTGTTGGATCCTAAACAGCCATTTCACTATTCTCTTATGTCTGTGAATTAATAAGATTTTATCAAGAGAATTTGTAGCATTTCAAGGGATTTTAGTGCTATTTTGGGGCTTTTATTGAGTTTAATTGCATTAATTATGATTAAATGCAATTATATGAAATTAAAGTTAATTATTTGTTAAATAATTAATTTTTAGGACTTTTGATGCTACTCAATATCGATTTTCATTGTAGGTACCCTTGGAAGAATTTGGGATCAAAAGATAAATTCCAAAAAAAAACAAGAAGAAAAGAAAAAAAAATAACATGATCCAAATTAATGGTAGAGAAGGACCTGGAATTCAAAAATGCCAGAGAAGGACTAAAGCTAAAGCAAATCTGAAATTCTGAAATAGTAGAGAAGGACCTGGAATTTAGAAATACCACCCAAGGACCAAAGCGCACAGCAGCGTTTTTTTTCCTTCCGCATCAGTTTTTTTAGGGATTTTTCAGTTCCAGCAGCGAGCGAACGACGCACAGAGACCCAACAGAGACCTCAAGACCCCCCTTCTTCGTCCACTTTTCACCATCTCCATCACCTTCATTCTTCCACCTCTTCCTACCAATTCAAACTCATCTCTGACTGTCTGCTGCAACGCATTCCGATTTGCAAGGCTCTACTCCCCATTTCCTTTACTCTCCCCTTAAGCATCATCATTGTCTCCCATTTCACCCATAGCATTATGTTGGTGAAATTATTCTTCATGGCAAATCGTGGCTAGCACTCTCTGATTCAACAATAATGACAGGAGCTTAGGTTTTCAAAGGGGAGTTTTAGTACTTTAATTTCCCATCAATTAATTGTTTAACAATTCCTAGGTCTTAGGATAGTTTTTCTAATTATTGGAATAATTTGTATTGTTAAATCTGATTATATTTGGAGATTATTGTGACTGGATTATTGTTTAGCATTTGATATTGGATTGATTATAGCTTCAATTTCAATTATAATGTTGTAGTATGACATTTATATTGATTTTGGAGTTAGTATATTATGATTTTCTAAGGTAGCTTGGAATCTTGGATCATATTATCTCTTGCTAACTTTAATTCTGTTATTTTGAATTTAAGAATTACAATTAAGCATTGATTTTTATCATCCTTAATTCCATTTTGCTATTCTGGTTGCAGTTAGTAAGTTGGAATTTTTGAAATTATTTTGTAGCAATTCGAGGTGGCTTGGTTGTTAGATTAAAACTTAATTATAATTCTTAATTCATTATTTTAACTCCTGTATCTATTGAAGTGATGATTGCCTGTGTTGTTGAATTGGAGGATTGATTATTACCATTATTTATTTGTGTGTTTCATTTTCATTCCCTTCACCATCATTCATTTTAATCATTAAAAATATAAAAAAATAAGTATTTTAATTTCAATTTAATTCATAACATTTAGCTAGAAATTCCTCAAATTAATATATTTCTTTTTAGTTTAGATTGCTTACATTTCTTTATTAGGATTTTTGTTTTTTAGCTCCTCAAAGTGAATACAACCCGGATTGTAACTATATTACATTAATTCGGTAAATTTTTGAAGTGGACCTAAGGCGACTAACGGTCCGTCCTTCAGTCTGCCTCTTGACATTTTCTTCAATTTCATCCATGGTGTTTTTTTTATGGGCAAGGTATCATCACATTGAAAAATATCCCATTTGAAACACTTCTACCGACTTGATTATAGGGTATGAAGCTTTTGTCAATCAAAATGAGAAGGTGGTAGATTATGTAAACTTATGGAGAGAGAGGGATATGAGAAGACATGGCTCCTAGTTGTCTCAGGATACAATTGATCGAATTTGTCGTTTGAATCCCCTTGTGAGGCAAGATAAGAGGATAAATTTTACTAGAAACCATCCATTGATGGTTGGTTTTTAGTTAAATATGCATATCTTTTACTTCTTGCAGGTACACAACAAACGAAGGAGAACATATGGAAGGCTCTATAGAGATGGTCAATGCCAGAGAAAATGAAATTGTTCATGTGGTTGTTCACTCATGAGAGAACTCATATTGCAGATCTCAGACAAAGATGAGGGCTTGCAACTGAGGCAATGTGTCTGTTTGATAACACTTGCTCCACCTATTATAGTACACTAAGAAATCCACTGAGCCAACCTATTTGGATGCATTTATTGGGACATTTGGGTGTCGAGATGTAATAGGATTTTTGGTGAAGTAGCAATGGATGAGTGCAATAGTGCGCAAAGCATCTTTTTTGAGCCTTCTCAGACAAAGATTTATTGAGTAACTGCAAATTCTATGGCAACACTTGCTCTACCTATTATACTACAAATAACTTGAGTGGAGATTTTTTCAGCCTCTAGATAGATGAATCAATTTTTCAAAATGGTAGTTGTGGTGTGGAGGTGCAATATGGTATAAGGATGGACATTGAATCTGCGGTTACAACTGTAAACTCAACTTGATTTCGCTTGCGATGACAGAGCTGATTGGGATCACCAATGGGCTCCACCTTTGTTGGAACGAATGATTTAGGAATGTTGTTGTTTGAGCAAATGTTAGTCAAACGATAGAACAAAAATGGAATTTGGACACCAACAACGAGAGAGATAAAATATAGGTTATTGGAATTAACACAAGATAGATAGAGGAAATTGTATTATTGAATTCGTTGAAGTATAGTAAAGATTGAACAAAGCAGAATATGGGAGAGCCGAGTACAAGAGAGAATAGTGAGGGATTGTAGAATGTGTAAAAAGAGTATCCGTAATGTGAAACAAAGCATAAATAAATAAGTGGTCTTTGTCCCCCCATGGCATATTTGTCTTATCTAACAGTCTCCGAAAATCTAGGGAGCAGAGGCTGGATCTATGGATCTAACTTGTCTCGCCCAAGATCTGAGCGATGCGGAAGGTATATCTAACTTACTAGGAAGCCTCCACTTGTCCCCTTGAATCTTTACCATTAGACTTTCACTGGACCTTGTCTTCGTACAGGCCTACAGACTGGGACTCAGATTGGTTTCACCTAAATCATTTTTTGGGCATATAGTTGTATTCTACACGAACTATATTAAAGCTATTAACCTGGTCACTAGAAGTTGTGAGAGTAGTCATACATTCAAAGATATTGTTGAGGATGTTAGAACTTGTTTCACAGAAACTAGCATGTTATGGTCAACTATGGGTTTATGGAGAATTTAATTGTGATTGATTACTTGCTAAAATTATCTCATAGAATGACCAAGTCTCCTTGTATCTTAGCTCAACCCCCATTGGATGATGAAGGAAACTAACATCAGTAACTATTTTTTTTTTCCTTTTGATGTACTCTCTTTTAAGTAGTGGTATCATTATTATTCAAAAAAGAAAGAAACACTATTATTACTAAATCTAGTAACTCTTAACCACAAACATTGCTCTTTGCCACCTATTCAAGAAATAACTTATAGATCCAACACTCGTTTGTTTGTAGAGTGCATTTTTGTTTAGTTGGGTTCACAATGTTTTAAAATGGGTAATAATTTTTTTTTAAAATATATATTAATATAAATTATAATGTGATCACTATTTATTTATTTATCAGGTAAGTTATATTGGTATCTTAAAATATTTGTGTGCATCCAAAACTTAAAAAGTATTTTGTAAGTAGCACTTTGCATCTTATATTAATTTTTGTAGCACTTTGTAAGATGCTTTCTAGAGTGATTTTTTTTTACATTCAGCACACTTAAATATTTATACTCCTCCTATACTTAATCTAAGACCTAATTGACTAATTTTATTAGATTAAGAAAGTTAGTTAAATTAGTTAATATGCCATATCTTTTCAATAACATTTTATTTATCTTCCTTAATTCCCCTCCTCCTATTTAATTATTGTTGAATGAATAACAATAAGGTTAATTTGAAAAGGGAAAATGACAAAAAAATGATAAGTGAATTAAAGAAACCCAAAAAGCTACCCTAAAATTCCAAAAGGACAACTTGCTGCCGGGCAGCAATTTGGGTTTTTGAATTTTATGGGAAGTGACGAAAATATCCTCTAAATGAAACTGATCTCTCTCTCTCTCTCTCTGTGTCTGTCTTCAAAGTCTCCCTCTTTCTTGTCTCTCTATCCGCTTCATCTTCTTTCACAAACACAGCTTCTTGAAACTGCTCTCTCTCTCTCTCTGTCTGCAAGGAAAAGCCTAGCGACGCTTGTTTCTCTCCCTCCCTCGTTTCATTAGCAACTCACTATCTAAACCCCGTCTTACGATACCTCTGTTAATCTTTCATCTCTTCCATTAATCTTTCTTATTTACTGTTTTGATTTTTCAATGTGCTGCTCTATCTCCTCTTTCATATTGAAATCAGTAACTGTATCAAAGGAATGGTCATACACTTTAGCTAATAAAATGTGCTGCTCTTTAAAATTCCTCATTTTTCATTTCTTGGTGTGAATCTCATTTCTTTCTCTTCTTTAGGAAGGTTGGTTTGTTTATACTGTTCATTTTCGAGCTTGGAAATAAGAACTTAACGTTGGTATTGACAAATGGACTGAAGTTATTGATGACACATGAATTCATGCCCCTGATGCTGTTGTCTGCTACGTTGACAACAATGAATAGGGTTTTGACAACTATAATATAGCTAATGACAACTAAGAGTATGGTATTGACAACTCCAACATACAAGGTTCCTCAAGCCATTGACAACACGTGAACTCATGCCCCTGATGCTGTTGTCTGCTATGTTGACAACAATGAATAGGGTATTGACAACTATAACGTAGCTAATGACAACTAAAAATATGGCATTGACAATTTCAACATACAAGTTTCCTCAAGCCATTGACAACACGTGAACCCGTGCCCCTAATGTTGTTGTCTGCTATGTTGACAACAACGAATATGGTATTGACAACTATAACGTAGCTAATGACAACTAAGAATATGGCATTGACAATTTCAACATACAAGTTTCCTCAAGCCATTGACAACACGTGAACCCGTGCCCCTAATGCTGTTGTCTGCTACGTTGACAACAACGAATATGATATTGACAACTATAACGTAGCTAATGACAACTAAGAATATGGCATTGACAACTCCAACATACAAGTTTCCTCAAGCCATTGACAACACGTGAACTCGTGCCCCTGATGTTGTTGTCTGCTACATTGACAATAATGAATATGGTATTTGTTTGTGCAGATTTTAGATGAACCAGAATTCTAAGGAGGGTTCGGATAGCCAACAGCGTATGGCTCAGAAACAAAGTGCGGAACCAAACTCAGGGGTTAAGCAAAGTAAAAAAGGGGTTAAAACGGCTTAGCCTGTAGTTGTTTATTGAATTTCAGAGTGCAATACAGAGGTCTTTTCTCCGGAGAAGAGAGAAAGAAAAAGATTGCAGCCAGAAGAAGATCCCCCCTTTCTGTTACATATCAGCTAAAATAAATAGATTCACTCTCAGTTCAATAGCCGTTGGGCAGTTACAGGTGACTGCGAGAATCCAGGCTGCACGGATGCGAGATTCGTGGATCACAACAGTCTGGTCCTACATTCGGGGGAGTGCAGACCGAAGACCGTTGTCGGCGTCGCTGGGGATGACGGTCGCTGACGCTGGTCGTAGACGCTGGTCGT
>QFDD01001118.1:0-27827 GCA_006871305.1 Vachellia collinsii
AGCACATCAATCAGGTTAAGGCATGCATTAGTATTCAATATGTATTTATAGAATTATTTACAAATCATCTATCAGCAAAATCTCTACATCAGCACTTGACAATGAAATTTGCCATAGTTCAAGAAGTGAGTTGTTTTGTTTTCTTTGAAAAAAGAAAGAAATAAATAAGGTAACGTAGAGAGGTGTGTGTGGGGGGGGAAGACATGGAAGTGCTCTCGTAGGAGCTTTTAGAGACAGATGGGCCTAATTTGTGATACACTCAGATTCAGAAATACCAACTACGATGCAAGTTGGTCCCAATTTATGAATGGGATTGATAATTAATCTCAGGGCCAATAATGCCATGTTCAGCTCTCATTTCGTCCAAAAGACAAACACATCAACGACCCCAACCCCAAAAAAAAAAACAAAAACAGAAATTGCTCTTCAAGATCTCACATGACTTATTTTGTTTTTATCATCATTGCTTCTAACATTTTTTTTAAAAGAAAAGAAAATTAAGCTTACCAGCACGAGCACTTATTTTTCAAAATTTTACGTCGATTTGACGTGCTGTCTTGATTATAATTTTTTGATACTAAAGGTAGAATAAGATAGAGAGCAGGTGATTTTTTTTGTATTATGCCTGAAAAAAAAAATAACAGAAAGTCAAATTGGTTATAGTTTAGTTTTCTGCATAAGGATATCATGTTTTATATTCTGTGCGAGTGTCTTGTGTATGTTAAATACACGCCTAACGTTGGATCCATCAAAACCATAGATGTACTGCATTTAGTCATGAATATAAGAGTAACTAACATTTTTTGAAGAGATCAAAGAATTTAGTTACATTAATTAAAAAGTCTTTATATTTATCATTTTTCTTCAGACTAATTTATTTGACTTATAAACTAACATATCATCAAATGAAAATATAAAATACATAAATAAATACTTTTATGTACTGTATTTAACTTTTTTAATTTTTCTATTTCTTATACAAGGGTTAGAAGTAGTGTAACTTATCCATATCAGTATAATTGGAATATGATGACTGGCCTTATACACGAGTGCATATACAAAGAGAGAGACAACCAGGAGATCAATCTCACCAAGAGGATTCCAATTCCACACACATAGCTTTTCTTCTTTTAACTTCAAACAAGGGGAGAAAAAAAGACGAACCAATTAAAGTTCATTCCCACGATTTCAACATCCTTTATTTATTTCTATACACGGAAGGGTAAAAAAAGCACTCAAGACTAAGAGAAATATAATCATGTATCGTCCAACGAACAGGCCATACGTACATACACACAAGCACAAGATAGGACAAGTAATTGATACAATGTCTAACAGCTAAGTAGTAATAATTTACATTAATTTTTTCCGCTTCACAGCCATATATAAGGCACATATATTTATATATATATATATATATGAATTAAAAATATAGGCAGCTTAATTAACTATTGTTGTTGTTGTTTGTTAGTGGAATAACATGTCCATGCAGAAGCAGTGTACAAGCTAGTGTTCTTCCATCCAAGCCTGAGCGTTCCATCAACTTGAGCAAGAGTATAGCCATGGCCATGATGAGAATTATTAGGTGAGAACATGTTCAGTATCAATTGAGCTTGAGCCATAGAATTAGGGCTCATCGGAATCTGCACAAAACAATGCCTCCCGGCAAACTCACTTCTCCAGTGTCTGAACTTGTCTTCTCCACTTCTCGCTGGTCCTCCAATGGCCAATATGTTATTTATCTCTTTAGCCAGAATCTCGTGTTCAACCTTGTTCCTGTTAGGATCCTCACTGGCCATATAAGCTCCAAGAGAATCAAACACAGTAGAGTAATAGTGTAATGACCCAACAAAACGATCCAAAAAGGACCCGCCGTTTGAAACATCTTGTTCCACCAAGGTTATGATCCTTGGCTCTAGTTCTTCTAGAAGTCTCAGAGTTTTGCAGTCTGGTCCTGTTGCGTCGTAGAGCGAGTGTTGTAGCCAGTGAACGGCGAGGGTCTCACCGGGTCTTACTTGCACCATGGAGACGACATCCTCGATTTCCCCGAACTTCCTCGCGATCGGTTGGAAATGGAACGACATTCCAAGCCTCTTAGCGAAGTTGGCGAGTTGTTTGCCTGTTTCAACGAGGAGGTCCATGGAAGCTCCCATGCCTGTCATTCGAACTCGTGGTCGGCCCTCCATTCTCGTGGCGAGGATGTGGAAGAAGGCTGGCCATTGAAGACCCTGCATAATGTCTAAGTCTATGATATGAATATTATCACAGTAATGAACTGCTTCGAGAATGGCTTGATTTGAAGTGAAGTGAGAGAACTTGATGAAAGGTGAGATGTTGTTGAACACTTGGAATGAAGAGTGGATGCTTCTGTGATCGATCAAAGGAGGAAATACTCCAAGCCATGAGTTCATAACTCTGCTAGCCATGGCTTTAGCGAAGTAAGCGACAATACGCTCTGCACAGGATGGCTTGTAAGGTGAGACAACTTGGGTCAGCTCAAGCAACGTCCTGTGTGCTTCGTTGAGGTTGTCCACTGAGATTGCCACTGCACACTCCATTAGAAGTGTTAAAAGGTGTAACCCGTCATCATTGTTTTGGTCTTGATGATGATGATCTACTGGGTTTGTTTGAGTTTGAATTTGCAGGTCGTTGTTGAAGAGACCTTTTCTAGGGTAAAGAACAGGTGGTGGTGATGAAGCTACTGTGGGTACGAGGTTGTCGTGATGATGATGAGAAGGCCTTGTTTGGTAAGGAAGAAATTGATGATTATGATCAGATGTGGTTCCAGCAGCAGCTGGTAAGTCGTCCACAAGGTGCTTGGTGATATGCTCCACCCAATCTGAAAACTCGTTTGTTGCCAAGTTATTCACAGTATTATTGTGGGTGGTGGTGGTGGTGGTGTCAATGAGTGGTGGTGGCTTTGAAAATGGGATGGACGATGACGATGATGTTGCAGCTGATGAAGACAACCCAACATTATCATTCGGGTAGTCCCATGATTCATGCACATGTACTGGTCTCGTCATGTTGACAAAATCGCCATGAATAACCTCAAATCCCACTTTCATCACAGAACAGAAAGGCTTATAAATCGATCACACAGAGAGGGGGGGAGGGAGAGAGAGAGAGAGAGAGGAAGGGGGAGGCTTTTAGTGCAGAGGAAGGTGTTACTTATAGAGGAAGAATGTTAATTAATTATGATGACTTGAAATTTTAAAAAAAATCTGGGAATTTTGCAGCTCAAAGGGAAGGCCGGCATAGTGAAGACATCTGGAAAAAGATGAGAAGCTAGAAGCTAAGCATTACACGTTGGTTTAATAGTGATTTTTCATATAAATTAATTGTTAATGAATGAATCTGTGATTTGTGTGATCTATATATATATATATCTATGAATATTTTTTTTTTTCAACTATATGTTCGTCACATCAACATTTTGGAGCTTGAGAGGTGTTACAAAACTGGTGTTTATTATTACAAGGAGAGGGACGTTTTGTTTTGTCTTGACTATATATAGCGATGGGGAAGGAGCAACTACCACTATATTATGCGATATAATAATGATTTAATGTCAATAATTAAAACTGATTGATGTGGAGATTGTTGCTTTTCTTAATCACATGAAGTATAATGCTCTGTGACTATAAATGCACTCATCAGGTACTTCAATAATTAAATTTCCAGGTCATGGATTACGTTATGGTGAGCGTAATATACCGGTAAATGTTTTCTTTTTCTTTCTTTTTTTTAACTGTGGATGATAGGTTTTTTAAACTTTGATTTATTCAATTTATTTTCCCCATAACTACGTATATTACACTCTGCATAGTGTTCAAACTTACATCTAAGAAAGCTTGGTGTGCCCGTTGTCATTTGAGCTATATATATATATATATATATATATGGCTCTGAAATATTAATATTTTACGTCCAGTTGAATTTATTCACAATTTTTTTAAATATTTAGTTTATGCAATAAACTTTATTAATATAGACTCAATATATAATTAACTGCAGCCTGTTAAAACCTACACCGTGTGTATGTGTATTAATTAAATAGTCCTGTAGTTTTGACAGTTGTTTGATTTCATTATTTATTACCACTGTATCTGTTATCTGTAATGCAAATATCATCCCAATAAATTGAAGTCAAATCAATCGATGTTTGTTGTGCCGTGAGCAATATATTAATTCATCAATTGTTAATTAAACACCCTTTTTACGTGAAAGTGATGCCTCCGATATTAGTTTATATATTCTGCTTAAGGGTGACGCATAGCAACCCTCCTAATGGCTTCAGTTCCAAGCCACAACGACACTTTCATGTAAAATAAAACTCAATTCTTGTTATTAAAGTTGGAATTCATATGGAAAAACAAATCATTGTATATTTTGTTTATACAAATCAGAAGGTTTTTAAACTACTCAAATAGCGGAGCATTCACACCAATATTAACTTTTCTATGTGTAATTTAAAGTTTAAGCATGCAACTAAAATTTTCACGAGAGATCCACGATGATGCATGGATATATGCTCATGCTATGATATGAGGAGATTATTTGCATAAAAATGGAAATTCTATAAAATAATTATTATCGTTGACGAATTATATTAATTCATCAATAGAGTAACAGACTAATTAAATTAATTTGCTTAATGTGTGATTAACCCCACAGGCTTGCCGACAGGTAATTTGCAGAGGTCAACATGTGGGTCAGGTGTTCGGTTTCCCTGCTCACATGATACAAGACACCGATCGAGCTTTTGGGACCAAGAAAAATCTAAATATTGACATTTATTTATTTATTTATTTATTTTATATTCATCTTTTTTCCTCTTTAAGTTTTGACGTCTTCAAAATTTAGTGGTGACATTTTTTATCGGCCAACTAGCTAGTGGGGACATAATAAGCGGTCAGGAATATATTGAATATGTTTTAATTTTAACAAACGAATAAAATAGAACAAATTGTTTGTGGAGAGGCCAAATGTTCAAATACAGCTTAGGAGAGCGCAATTACTTGTTTTTTCATATTTTTTTGGCCAGTCAATAATTTTTTTTTTATTACTAAAGTCCAAGCATCCTCTTATTGTTGATAGTCCTAGTTGAAGCACTATCCAACAATAAATGTGGATACTTCTCCAATCGAGGATTCATAGTTTGGTTCGCCCTGTTGTGAGTAACTAGCTTCTTGCGCTAGACTCAACTTTCATTGGTAACAAGTCAATTATTTTGTTGTTTAATATTAGAGTAAAATTTTGCTTTTCTCATGATTTTTTATTAAACACAAGCATTTTTTTTTTACTGAATGTAATTTTGTTTAAGATACTATTATTCACTAAATGTAAATATTTCTTTTAACAAAAATTCGAACTGAGATTTCCCACATATGCCGGTTTTCTCTTTTTTTTAAGACATGTATATGAAGTTTTACTACGAGGATTCATTACTTATTATGATCATTCTTATATGAAAATCAAATATTCACAGAAAGTCTTTATCCAATTCACTTTCCTTTTGAAGGGCTTATTATTATTTTTTATTTCTACTCCGGTAAACTTAGGGTAGGCCATCTTTCATACATATCAACTGCCCCAAACTAATCCGAATTGTTAATTGCAGGCATCATAAGGTGAGATAACTAACCAGAGAATTTAAGGTTTTTCTATATCTAAACAAGGATTGAACCCCTGACCTTAGTTCGAGGAGAATAAATCCTTACCATTCAACCACACATCACTAGTTTTGAACGGCTTATTATTAATTTCGATTAAGAGACCAATCAGCCGAATGGAAAAGGAATCCAAAGCAATGCTGGCTGAGAATCAGAATATTCCATGAGAATTGTGCAATACTATCACTTTTGCAGTCTTCATCATCAACGTCAAGCAAATGTCACCCGTACAGCCATTGTATTAACTTCTAACTCTTTTATAAGGCTGATAATAATACCACAGTGGAAAAATGATTCTGGAATTAAGAAACTAATTCGACTTTCCTGCTCCAAAAATAAGCATTCGGTCAATTATAGAACCTTCTAATTAGCTATGGTGATAGAGAATTGAATCTTATATTAAAGATAAAAAGAGTATTACGCAATATTCACAACAAGTTATATATTTAGAGGCGGGTGGATGATCTAACAGGAAAGAAACGGACTAATATGATCACAAGTGTCACCTAGATAGCATTCCAATGGCAAAGCCAATAGTAACTAAACTCCATATGAGACAGACAAGACTCCCTTCTATAAACAATCAAAACAAGAAATTTATATATTGCTTACATGCAACTAATGTGTTTGAATAACATAGAACCACTGACTACATGCAGGTACATATAGCATATCGATCATACCACAAAAATAAGCTCTTTTGACCAAAAACATTATTTGTCAGGTATTCTATCTCTCTTTTTTTTCTTCAAAAAATTAATAATTAATAACTAATAAATTAATAAATGAAACTAATCATGAATAGAGTTAACTAAAGTATGTTTCACAGGCCAGGTCAATATAAAGACTTTTAGTTTGACAAACTCAACATGGGTTGAAGAGATCAAGTCAAATTCTTGCTGCTCCCAACTTACTAGACGGGTGCAATTAGCACTTTCTTGTTGCCTTAGCTCGAAACACGTCCAAGCATAAAACAGCTTGGAAAAAGTTGTATCAATGGAGAGGGTCAAAATGCTGTTTAATTAATTGGCTTGAGTTTGTGGCTCCTGTTCTGTCAGCTGACTTGATCCATCGAAATATTGTTTTGTTAGGAGGAGGGTTACTTCTTGCCACAATATAAACTCTAAATGAGATAGCAAGAGCTTCTAACCTTGAGCAGAATCATTGCTTGCAGAAGCCTCGGAGGCTTCTGATATTTCAGCGGTCTCGCCATCTATCATATATTTGCCAATCCCATTTAGTATAATTTCAAACAAAGAAGTTACAAATATTATACCACCTCTGTTCCTTAACATGAAATTCATTTTTTAGCTCAATTTCTTCATTAAAATGGATCTTATATAAAGAACTTGAGGTAGTATATAAGATGGTTTAAAAAAAGAGCTACGGGCTCACCAAAAAGTGACTTGACGGATGGCCTCTTAGCTTTGGAGGTTTTCTTTTTCAATTCAGCTGCAAATCAAGGAGAGTACAGGAAAAAGTATCATGACAGTTAATAATAAAACTCAACATCCTTTGAATTAATACACTAAAGAATCTGCACCACCACATAAACTTGTGTAACATACACTATAAGAGGGAAAAGGAGAAGTACCCATTCCGGGAACTTGATAGTCATTGACAATTTCAAAGTTCTTGTAAGTGTATCCAACAAAATTCACGTCTTTAGACGAGAGCATCTGTAAAGCAGCCCAATTGGAAGAAAAAGAATAATGAACAAAAAAAAAAAAAAGTTTGGGCAGGGCAATAGCTGCAACAAACTGGAAACTTGAGTATAAAATACTCTATCACATGGGAAGGTATTACCTAAGCTGGTGATTTTCAATACCAAAATTTGCCTTAAATGAAATTTGGGAATTCTAAACAAGCTTACTAGCCTCTGGCAGATTGTGTACTACCATTGTCCTACCTAAGAAAAATAGTCCCTTAATTCTTATACTCTTCTCTGTCCAACTTTTCCATACGCTAAAGCACATTCTAAACAATGCAAGTTACAAAGAAAACTGCTTTCCAGAAAAGCAGAACTGCACAAGAATTGACAGGCAAGTGACTACAACAATGGTATTTAATTGATTTCCCCTGTTCCCCCTTATCTTGCCAAAATGGCCCACCAACAGAACATAAATGAAACACACTGCTTCTTGAACATGTCAGCAAACAGAAGATTATGCTGACGCTAGATCTGAAGATTGATAAAAAAATTTACTACAGTGAAGCAGCAAACTGAAATTACTTAATTACCTTCCTCCAAGGACCACTTCTAGAAGATGGTTTGCTGCATCTGTCGGACTGCACATGTAAAAGGTACAATTTGTAGTTTTGTACAATGAATGACACTAATGAATTCAGAATGTAGCCATACAAAATAAGTAAGAATATGAAGCAATAAAATACCTCATCAAACTTCTCAAAATTTTGAGTATCTAAATCATCATTAACCTCAGGCATAAATGCAGCTTCCATTTGGTATAGCTTATCCCATTCAATACCTTTGAAAAATGGATGAGCCTGAAGAAGAACAGAACAAGAAGTTAACCTCTATATCCATCCATAAAACGGAGCAAATCGAAGAATTTAGAATAGGACACAGCATACAACACCTTTATTTCACCTGCGCCTTTTGATCCCAGCCTCTGATTCTCATTACACAATAGTTTACTGATCAAATCTATCGCTTCAGGAGATAGCATCGCTTCTTCAGGAAATTTCAAGTGAGTTTTCCAGTTTACTATCTGTGTGAAACAGGTACATCAGGTAAAATAGCATTCACTACAAAATTTTAGAAAACTTTTAAACTGTTCAAATAGAAAAGTCAAAATGCACACGAAAAGGAAGAAAAGTTGCTGATGAAAGGGGGAAAGACTCATATGAGATAATTAACTTTGACTTGTACTTTAAATCTCAATAACATTCCACATGTCCCCATACAATACAACCTTTAGCAAACGAGGCACAGTAGTGTGATCCTGTCAATTGATTATTATCTTTACCGTTTAGCCTCTCTTTCTCCTTTTACGGTTATCACTTAGACTCATCTTACACGACATGAATCGCCTTAACTAACCAATCCATGATAAAGCCAAAACCCAAGCAGTTTGTATAAGAAAATTAAGTACCCCGGGAATAATGTATGCAGAAGGGTGACATACAGTACTGAGTAAGAAGCTTTAGTTCTGTAAAGGAAAAGATATAAACTTGGATTGATGGTTCATAGGCTAATATGACAAGAATAAATGGTCCAGCCTTGTCTCTACTGACCATAAGTTGAAACGGTTCACAAATTGGCTTTATTTAATCCAGAAAGAAAACTTGAGTCAACTATAACAAAACATTCCATTGATCTGTTATGATGTAAATCAAAGGTATTAACTAGAACTTATCAAGAACAAACATCCCATCAATCCAGAAGACATTAGGAGAAAAAATTGAAGAAAACTACAGAAGACAGAAACATAAGGTAGGTACTCATTACCTTTCTGCATGTTGTCATTGGATCATCAGAATAAAAAGGAGGATATCCTACCAACATTTCATACATAATAGCTCCAAGAGACCACCTGTGATTTTGATAAGAACCAGATTTGTGTCAATATTTTTACTTCTTGTGAGTTGAGCCTGTTCTAGTTGGCCCTTACGATTTAGAGATCTCGATCTCTTCTTGAACCTTATCACAGGTTACAAAAGAGAAAGAGAAAAACTTGACAATGTGTGTCTAATAGGGACCCCCCAACCCAATTAACACAACAAATATACCACACAAAGGAAGGCAAAATAGCTGAGTGCTGATAATATGCTCTGTAATAAAGCTTACAAGACAGCCACTACAAGTCAATCACTCCTTTTGAATCACACCACCGAAAGTACCCAGTCAAGTACCTTACTGTGCAAACAAACACTAAAAAGAACTGACCGAAATTCACCTTAGTCCCTTCTTAGTTTCTGTTTATATCTCCTATCAACTACTGTTTTAAATACTCCCTCCTATCTCTTCATCACGACTCCTTACTTTTTCTCTTTGATTTTACTCTCTTATTCAGTTCCTAACCTCTGAGCTTGTCTTTCTGGACATAATTCACCCTTTTCTTCTCTCTGTCACTTCCTTGTGCCTCAGCGTACATTTTGGCAGCAGCAATGTGTTGGACCCGATGGACACAGTGGGCTGTGGAGTAAAACTTATGCTAGGAGGGCCAAGTCCTTCAACCCTTACATTTCAAATAAAGGGAACTCAGCCCAAGAAGTCAAGGGTAATAACCTGTAAACTGTAGGACAAACTAGGGAAAATCAAGGGGAGGCTAATGCTGGCATGGCATGTCAAGGAATTAAGAAACAGTATTTGGGGACATGGCAGGGTGCAATTCATGATTGAAGCAAGTGGCGTGGTCTGGGTCTCCCAAAAACCAAGGTAAAGAGGCACTGTGTCATCTTTTTTTCCCTTTTACAAGCTCACACTTGAGCAAATTTTCCCTTAATACAGCACTAATCCATCGTTTTTAACTAAATGCTACTGTGAACTTGAGCTGTAGCATCAGTCTCCCAATTATAAAATAACCTTGATTCTCAAACTGAATTGCAAAATTTTGAAAAGATCAATCAGAATTGAATGAAAAGAATATTAACAAATCAGATGCACGAAACTCACCAATCACATTCCATCCCATAACCCTTCTTCAATAGAACCTCTGGAGCAATATAATCTGGTGTACCGACAGTAGAATAAGCCTGCAACACTTACACAGTTGCAATGATCGAGGTAAAAAGGGAATACATTTATCTAAAACAGATTGAGGTAGAAATGCATCTTCCTTTTGGTTTGGTGTGTACATTATGAGTACTCAAATATGAGACAAATCTGCCACAGCTAGTATTATAAGCATTTAATAGAGGACATCACAAGGAGAGGACAGCACATATAACAGAGATATACTTACTAGTGTCCTCCTGTTCTTTTGCCAGTGTTGTAATTGTTCTTGTTGTGTGCGAGTTGAAGATCCACGTTCATCATTCTGTGTAGAACCATTCACACACTGACCTTCTGAAAGGTCCTCGTCTTGAAGTATGCTGCAATCTAGTGGTTTACAAAGTCCAAAATCTGACAGCCTTAAATGTCCATATCTATCCAATAATAAATTATCAGGCTTAATATCCCTGCAACATAAGATACTGAAAAGATCAAAGCATAGTCTAAATTTTACTAAAGTTTCTTTACTTCAATCAGAAAAATACACAGAGATAAATCTGACTTCATATAACAAACAGATTAGGCATGTGATCATTTTAAATTGATGTAGCTAGCAATCATGAGAAGACTTATAATTCTAACACAGGGTTATGAAAGTTATTTTGCGCATACCTATGGATATAATTGTGTTTATGTATAGATTCAATAGCCAAAACTGTTTCCCCTACATAAAATCTAGCTTCGTCCTCAGTCAAGATATCCTTTCTCATAAGTAAAGTCATCATGTCCCCACCCGGTAGATACTCCATAATAAGGTATAGGTCGTCATCATCTTGGAAAGAACAGTAAAGTTTGACTATGCAATTACTATCAACCTCTGCAAGGAGGTTCCTTTCAGCTCTGACATGTTCTACCTGGAGATATTACCAGCTTCAGAATAAGTATTACAATCTTATCAGCCTTAGACATAAAAACATCTCTTGACTGAAATGACATAACAGGGCAAGAAAAACAAGTGCAAACCTGGCCTCTGCGAAGCATCTCTGATTTTTTCAGCTTTTTCATTGCAAATACATGCCCTGTTGTCTTTTCCTTGCAGACTCTGACCTGCGAAGCATCTCTATTACACCACAATACAGAAACTTTGCTATTATTCGTAGAAGAGACTAAGTGAAAATGTCAATTATCCCAATTATCATTCAACATCATTACATCCCTGTGAAAGAAAAATGACATTATGAATACATTGGACTCTTGTTCTGCTTGCATTTTTCTTATTAAAGATATCTGTTGTATGATATCTACTCAAAAAGAATCTCAAATTCTCAATTATTTATCTGAATCTAATGAATAAAGACTATGTATGCATGCATGCATGCATGTGTGTGTGTGTGTTTCACAACACATAAGTAGTAAATAAAAAAATTAATTTGATTCTATGCTTTAAGCAAATTACTCATATCATATGCTCAAGCATATACATACCTCTCCAAATGCACCTTTTCCAATCATAGTCAACAATTCAAAATCATCAACACCCATCTTATGCCTCTGAAGCCTCATGTATTCAGTTTCCTTTTTCTCCAGAAACTTGAAAAGGTTGTTTTGGTCTTCCTCAGAGACATCAGCATCAGCCAACTTCTTTTCCAAGATAGTTCGACTGTTATTAAAAAAGTTTACCACCTGTTACCACATAACTTATTTGTTTATGTAACTAATATTATACACACTAACAAGAATAGAGATATCTTCGGACACACTAGACTCATCTACTAGGTTTGTTAAAAAAAGGCTGCTGGCAAATTTCTTTAGTATGACGATGACGCTCCTTGAAAGAAACTTGCAATTCAATCTATCATATAATGCAAAAGGAATGGGAGAACAAAGAATTTCAATGGCAGAAGATACCAGCCTTTTTTTCCCAAGGACACTTGGAGATTAGTTCCATTACTTAATGTTTCAGTACAAAAAAACTAATGCCAAACCATTATTAGCATTCATGGAATAAATTATACCGCTCCTTCCTATCCTGAAGGCTCTTCATTTGCTCCTTATAATGGTTCTCTATGTACTGCTTTGCCGCCGCAACCTTTTGTTTTGTTATACTAGAAAGAGCTTCTTCATCCAGCTGTGCATCTGAATCTTTGATTCCTCCTCCAGAGCCCTCCTTCTTCTTTGAAGAAGACCTCGTTTTATCCCTTGGATGAAACTTCTGAAACCAACCTCTGGCAGAATCCATATCAATCTCCGAGCTCAGCAGTTGCCTTGATGACAAACAACCATCCTACTTTGCAGTATATAAAAGCCAAGTTCCCCCTGAGAAACATTCGCTTCACATCCCAGAAAACCTAATTGCAAGAAACCTCCGTAAGAGTAGAAGTCACGCAAACAAACTTTATATTTACATCTAAAGCCCAAAAAAGAAAGTTCTGTTCGCTCTTCAAAACGTGCATGCAGCCCATGCCTCAAAATTTAAGCCAAAAGTTTCAAGCGTTTCCGAAGGAAACGTCGTGTGATTGATGCCGGCAAGAAACAGGAATGAAAACGTGTAAACCCAGGACCATTCAGAACCAATGGCAATCACAATGACAAGGAATGCAAAAAAAAAGAAAAAAAAAATAATAAGGCTGAGAATTCGGATTACCAGGTGATTAATTAGTAGCAGACTAAAACAGATAATATTGATCCCGCAAAACTCTTGAAAGGAAAACGAGAAAGTTGGCAGTGAATCCAGTAATCTCGGTGTACGATGGCTTTGTCTTGGTTCCGGCTCTGAGAAAATTAGATGACGATTCCGCGCGATTCCCTCAAATTGGACATGGCAGTGCCAACGGTCGGTACTCTTCCCGCTAGACGTTATATATATACATTTTTTTTGGCGATCAAATTACCGTGTATTTTTTCTTAAGCAAATATTTGGCGCCTATATATCATCATTATTTTTATTAGGCAAGCACGAACCATGATTAATCCTCTCGTATCGTAGATTTCGTAAAGAGATTTTAGTCTTCATAGTCAATGCTGACCCTATTTCAAATAGTTTTAAAAATCACATTAAAAAAATAATTCATACCACTGATTTAAATAGTACATACATAGTACATGTCATTGTTATTGTTATGGCCAGAAGCCCAAAAGAGCCTATTATAATTTATAATTGCCTTTAACTTGAGTTTCTCGAAATCGTATAAAAAAAATCAACAATATGACGTTAAGATTAATGACGTCTTCTTCTACTTCTTATTCCCCCCCCCCCCTTTAACTTGACTTTGTGATTGTGTTTTGAGAAGTTAATAATCTGCAACGCATGGTTGCATGAAGAAAAGAGGCTCAGCCACAAGAAGGCGTAAAGTTTAAAATGCTTGCATATGAATGAAAGGTGGATTTAGTGAGGAAAAAGAAGGGATCTTTGTCACGTGCCCTGGTGAATATAACGTGGCAGCTACTTCTGCTAGTACTGCCCACCAAACCATCAAAATATAAACGATTCAGAATCTCTGGACAGACAACGCAGCACCTTAAAGATGTGAACACGTGAAAGGCAAAGCTTAGCTTATGGCTATATATATATATATATTTGGCCAATGCTTACGGTTATATTTACTTGCAAGGTTTTGTGAAACGGAAATATAAGGAAACCTACAAAAAAAAAATCTAGAAGAAATCATTGGAAGGGACATTTTAGTAGATAGTTTATTCAGAGAGTTCTGTTTTTGCGAAAACATAAAGTATGTCTGAAAGCAATTTTATTTCGAGTATTGTAAGATATTAAACGTGGGTATCTTTTTCAATATGGATTCAAATTTTATTAAGCCATGTTGTGGAGGACTAACCCGTTCGACTAGATTCAGTTCCTATTGATTATATATTCAAAGAGTTAATTATTAATAAAGGGAAATGTGTAAATTTAACAACGAAGTTATTGGTCAGAAAGACATATCAAAATTAATTTTTTAAAGTGTAGATTTAACAATAATCAATTAATAAGAGTGCAAATTTAACAATAATTAATTAATAAACGTGTAAATTTAGCAACATCATTAACCCTCCTAACTCCACTAATCAGCCGGTATATGTTACTATTTTCAGGGTCTATGTCTTCGTTTTTATAATCATTTAGGTAATTAAAACTACTCTTTTTTTTTTTACGTTCCTCTTGAAAGTTTCTCTACATAATTTTATTTATATAATGGTAATTAAAACTACTCCTTGCTTAACCTTTTTCTTTCTTATTTCTTTTTGCTTAACTTTTTTCTTTCTTTTATTATAAAAGAACTTAAACAAAAATGAGTGGTTTTAATTACTATTAAAAAGAAAAAAAATTATTTAGACCAACTTTCATGAATGAAGTTAAGCAAAAAGAAATAATTTTGATTACCTAATTTATCCCAATATTAAGTCCTAGACTCTAATACATGCTAATTGGTTAAGGGTGTTAAAGAAGAGTTAACAGTATTGCTAAATTTGCACCCACTATTAATTGATTATCATTAAATTTGCATCTGTGAAAAATTAATTGTGGTTAATGCTCATAGCGAATAACTTCATTGCTTTCACCCTTATCCTTGTTAATAAAAACTCAAATGTAATCCATATGAACTCATATATTAGGATAAAATTTGTTGTTGTTATTCCATCATCTAATTGCTCTTCTAAGCTTTATTGGCACCTTTTTTCTTTCGAATCTTCAAAATCACAACCACAATGGCCACATACTTAAGGCCTTGTTTGGTTGGGTTGTTTTAGGGGAGGGGGTTGATGAAATGGGATTACATGTATTTGGTTGAAAAAAAATCAAAGAGGGGGCAGATTTTTGTCTTTTTGTGCTTCTTTCTCCTCCTTCTCCTACTCTCCAAAATTGGGGTTTTTCATAGGAGAAATTTTGTTTTCTATATTGAAAAAATTATCTATGGTATATTTTCATTATTTCACTTTTATCCTCCTGCCTTAATCTTTTTTTCTTTCCGTCTGATTGAGGCTTAATCCTCCTCTCAATCTTTTAATATTCCAGTGCTACCCTCTCTCTTGATTCAATGTTTTTTTTTTCCTCTTTTCATTTTCTTCTAACACTTCTCTTATGAAACCTAAATGTAACCTTGTATATATGTAACCTTGAGGTTTTTTTTTTCCCATTTTTTTAACTTGATTTTATAATTTAATGATATTTTAGATAGATAAAATGTTTTCAATATCTTCAAAGTAATAAAATTATATTTTAAAATCAGTGAAATATTTTATCATATATAACAGTGAGATAATAAGTTCTTAAGATTCCAAAATTAAAAAATAATAATTTTAATATCAATATTATACAAAGAAGAAGAAATACATATAAATAAAATTATTAGAGTAGATTTGTCAACTTTTAATTAATTCCCCTCTCTTCTATTTACAAAATTAAACAAGAATCCGCTTCAACCCAAACTAAACAAAGCTTAAATGTCTGTTTACATTGACCTAGCACCATTTACGCAGAAAGGATCATTTCCCGTGAAAGATTAAACACGTTATTATTTTTTTTTTCTTCTCGCAACCGGCTTTTAATTTTAATTTTAAAAGTTCAGGGGTTTAGCGGTTATCGCATGTGACCGAACATCAGTCATCCAAATGAAAATACCCTGATTCTAATTTCGAGCCTCTGATAAAAGATGGAATACCATAAGCAAGAACACCCCGTTCGGCAAGCAGAGCATCAGGAATACAGCTTAAAAAAGAGCCACATTGGGGTGAGAATTGAGAAGCGAATTTCTATAATACAAAATTATAAACATGATTCATATAAAAAATAGCATAAACATATTACAGGATATTTCTGTCCAAACCACTTGGGAACTTCGGCTAAATACACTTGAAACAACCTCCCTCGGTTTCTTCATTAGCTCCATTGTTTCATCTTGTCAAAGAAAATCCAAAGAAAAAATTCAAGGAATAATAAAAGCCTCACAGTTAAATCGGTCACATTAATATAATCAGAAAGCTGCCCATCCTGACGCAGTGGTTGAACCTGGAGCAGCTTTTGAGGGAAGATTCTTCTGTAAATACAAACCAGAAACACGTATGGTTAAAATATGCTAAAGGAAAGGCATCACCAAGTGCGGGCTCAATTTACAAGGGCGCTTGTGCTTATCCAAATATGGAGGAGCATAATGTATTTGCCAAAAAAAAAAAAATACATGCAGAGCAAGTGAGACTCGAGCACAAGGCATCGCTCACAGCGTCGCAGAAGAACATATTCAATTAATACTCAACGGCCATTATCCAGTGAAAAACCAAGCTCTGAAGCAGAAAGAAAATAAGCGAGAACATTTGATATACAGCCTTCTCACAATAACACAACAGCTAATTTTTTCAACGCATCAAAATACCCAGTTGCTTATCAACGAGGTGTGCCTCTTTGCAAAAGAAAAATGCTACTGCTCGTGTCTCTCACTTGCTATACTAGCGTGCAATGTGCATCGAAGCAATAGCAATAGATTTCATATTGAGGTTTTGTATCAGGTCACACAGAATGCAAGCCTTGTTTTCTCAAACAAATTTCATCCAGCACAGCCCTATGGATGATATGGTGCTGTACTGCTGTAAAGGGCAAGTTGAGGATATAAATATAATTCACAAAGGACGAGCCAAACGTCAATGGGATTCACAACCTCAAATCTAGGACTGAAAGATATATTAGCCCATATATTGCTACATCCTTATTACTACAATGGAGATAATAAATTAGCGGGTCAAGGGGCAAAAATAACCCGGAAATTTTTTCAGAAGAGCGTTGGTCACACGGAAGTTGTCAAGGGGGTATTTTGGACCTGGAAGTTTTAAAATGAAGTATTTTGAACCATGCCGTTAAAAACCTTAACGTTGACAATCATTCTTCAATGGAAAAGTTAGTCAATTTTAACGGATTTTTTAATGACAAGGTCCAGAATGCTTCATTTTAAAACTTTCGGGTTCAAAATGTCCCATCGACGATTTCCATGTGACCAACGCTCTTCCGAAAAAACTTCCGGATCATTTTTGCCCCTTAACCCTAAATTAGCAAACATTGTTTAACAAACCAACTTGTCTACCATTGAATTGGCCTTTTTGGCTCCACCGTAAAGGATATAGATAGGAAAAGATATTAAACCAAAATGCTTCAGAAAGTCACTTGATTATTCATACAGATTACCAAGAATATTGCTTGTTTCAAATCACCATGATCATAAAACAGACTAAATATGAATCTTGATTAAAACCAAGGATTTAAAAAACTACAAATATTCAAAATAATTTGTCACATTGTTCATATTGTGATTATCAAGTAAAGAAGAATCGCTATTAATATTATTAGCATAAATATCATGACTTCAAGGGACATATATGACGATAGAGTAAATAGTGGTATCTTAATGCCTTTTGATCGAATGAAATTTTAATTTTAAATGAGAAGTAAACATGAATAAATACTTTGTTTTAACCTTAACTATGGTATTAGAAATAGAAAAATAGAGCATGAAGTCTTCCAATTTTATATTTCAGTATAATGGCATTACAGTTCAAGTCATACAGAACTATTACCTTCAATTGAAAGAGATCTAGAGAAGTGTCATTAGAACTTCTTCCACTTCCGTTCGTTTCCTTAAGACCAGTTATGCGACTGGGAGAAGTCAACCGAGCAGCAACAGGATCATTTGGTGGGGGAGGAAGAGGAGACCTGATTTTTCCTAACCCAGTGGGTGGGGGAGCAAGGCCTGAGGCCTTAGGTTTTGTATTTCCCGAAAGTCCACCTGTTAAACCTGCAGCTGAAAGCATGCCAGTTCCACTAGATGATGGCTTAGGCTTCACGTTAATTCGGATGGTCTCACCTTCCTATAATTTGAAACACATGGAAGTCAACGTCAAACAAAAGAGAGGAGATATGGCTTTAAACTTAATCCTGACCAAAAGGCAGAAAGTACAGAATCATCCTTCCTGATAATTCGTAGGGGCCAAGAGGAGGTAAAATATTCCAAAAGGAAAACCACGTTCAGGGACAATAAAACAAAAAAATATATCTCACATGCATCTTCAGACTCAGACAAACTCTGAAATGTCTGTATGTTATGGGGGTCACAAGCAAATGCTTTCTCCAGGGCTCAATGGCCAGATCATGCATACAAATTCATATATGCCCATGCTCGTACATTGCCACGTAAAAGAGATCCACTAAAGAAAACATAAATAGCCAAAGATCCACTGATAAACCTCTGAACCCAAAAATCAGAGCAGCTAATTATGGGTTAGTTATTCAAATACAGCGAATAAAGCAATCAGAGAACACACATTTCGAGATTGAATAAAGTGTTGTAAAGCCAATAATAGTTCTTGTAATGTACCTTCAACCTGTGATTTACAGCGGGATGAATATCAATCTGAGAATCATCACTCTGCTCGCCAGACTCTTTCTCGTGTTCCCTCTTCACATACTTGTCGTGATCTGACAATGCCACATTGAAATCAAAAGCTTCGTTTCGCTCCCCAAACCCTAACCCAATAAATGCGTGTTTCCCCAGACCATCCTCGATCTTCAGCACGAAGTACCTGGACGAGTCTAGCACAGACTCGACCGAATTATCGCGCTGGCCCGGGTAAACGAAGCACGCGGCAAAGAGCTCCCCGGTGTTCGGATCCTCCAGTCGGATCTCGCACCGATCCTTGCACGAAACAACCCTGAGCCGACCCGACCAGATTTTATCGGACTGAAGCCACTCCCCACACTTGTACCCACCGGATGTAGTTCGGGGCGGAATTTTGTACACTGAAACCTCGCGGACCACAAGGAGGGTGTGCTCCAATACCTCCTCCTCAGGCGACATCGTCTTCAATCCGGAGAAGAGAGACTTAGAATTGATAGAGTTCAGAATCAAACAGTGTTCGAGGTTGTTGATAAAATTTGATGAAGCAGATTATTAAGGGAACAAATGAGGACGATGATGGAGTTTCTATCAGAAGCTGGGGCAATGAGTTTTAGGTGAATATGATGTGAATTGGATTGGAAAACCTATGAGAGATCCGATAATGGAGGAGTAAACAGTTAGGATTGTGGGAGCAATGCGAGACGAATCAAAGTTTAGGTGCGCTGACGAAATCCGATGAATCAAGCGACCGAAGAAATCTGAGAAAGCTGATAGTGGGATTCAATTAGAAGCTGGAGGAGTAATAAGATAGGTGAGAGTTGTAGAAAGGTGGAGAGACTGAGAAAGATATCTATTTCCGACTTCGGTGCTGGCTTTAGACGTGGGTTCCAATTTCCAAATGTCAGCGATACGCGGAGGATAGTTTAGCACATTTTTTTTTTAAAAAAAATATTTAGAAAAAATCACAATAAAATACCTCTAAGACATTAAAAACCCAGTTCAGTAATCCCAATTTTCATAATTCCATACTCATCCGCAAACACCAATTAGGAATTTGCATAGCTTTAGAAAAGATCTTGCTGCCCCTAAGAGACCTCTACTCTCTTCCAAGTCTCTCCAAGCTTCGATATTGAATCATCGAAATGGTAGGAAATCGTTAAGGACCAGCCAAGGAAGAAGTCAGCCATGATGGCCATGGGGTGAAGGGTGGGACTTGAACCATAGAACGACTGGGTCTCGAACCTTGGAGAGAGCAAACCGCCAAGATGTAAAGATGGGAAATCAGGTCAGCTTTTCACGGGATGGGACATAAATAGACCGATTCGTTTAGGCTCATTTGGTCTGATTTTGAAGCACGAGTTTTGAATTGGCGGTTCAGCCCATCTAACAAAAAAAAATGTTGTTTTCTTTTTTTTGTTTTAGTTTAAAGAAGTACAATTTATAATTTAAAGCATAAATATTATCAAAATTAAATTAAACAAAATAAAATTAAGATAGCAATATATTATGAATGAAAATTTTAACATTTGCACATAAAAACCTTTTTCAGTAGTAACCATATGATTTATAATAAGGTAAGAGAATGTCTAAATGTTATTAATGCAATAAATAAAATAGTAAAATAAAATTTTGTATTTCTTCCCCAATTTTACAGCTCTATGCCTAAGCCTGTAGGTTATGGGTTGGCTTATTTATCATATTTTTAATTTTTTTCAAATAGATCAAATTAAAATAATAAATATTTAATTTAACATTTGAAAAGTAGTTTATATATGAAAAATTACATAACAAGTTTGATATTAAAATTGAAAAAAAATAGAATTCAAATAGTGAATGCATATGTAACAATGATTCTGCTAGATCGATTCAACTCCCAAATCACATTAACAAAACTAATCATGCTTGTAAAAGAGGTTTAAATTAAAAAAATGAGTTGAACATGACAAAGAAGAACAAAATATAACTCCAAAAACATTTATTATGCATAAAGAAATCAGACTCCCCTTTTCAAAATTTACTCGTAATAAAAAAAGTAAAATTAAATATTTGAAAACTATCATGGATAATAGAAGTTTACCAAGTCAACTTCTTAACAAACTATACCATAAGAATGAATCTCATAATAATAGACTTCAATCTTCAATCTTCAAAACTCAAACTTACCTTTCATCACAAGCCTGAATCTCATAATTCAATAATATAAATACCATTTATTTTAAAAAGCATATAATAAAACACCCAATCAAGCTTGTAGCTTCTAAATAACAATATCATCGAATCAGATTAGGGCATACGACATGCTTTAATAAAAATCCCAAAATAACATGATCAAAATACTACAATATCTAAAAAATAACATGAGTCACACTGTTGCAATATGCATCTAATCAATACATTAATACAAGAGGAGGTTATACAATGAAAATAGTCATACACAAATCTTTAGAACCTTCTCAGACGACTAAGCATAAATGTTATTATCTAAAAATGTTAATAGCAATAGAGGAAGATATAAAGTTCGACTAACCAACATATAATTTAAAAAATATGTAGAAAAGGTTATAAGCAATGAAGTATGGATAAAATTTATTAAAGAGTATTGGTAAACAAATCTAAACCAAACATGGTATATCAAAGGTTATAAACAATTCCCAACACCATACTCTTTATACCACCTGACATGAACTCTAGCCTATGATAATGGGAGATCCCACCAAAAGTCAACCATCTTCATGAGGTCAATGATCCTCCTCACTAACTACCCACAACTGAATACAAAATTGAAAGGTGTCATCATTCTTGTGGTTGCCTGCAACTAGGTCTAGAACTTAAGAGAGTTAACCATTTTTAAGCAGCCCGTAATTGAATTCAAGACTTGAAAGGTCCAATGTAATATTGATTACTATGATCAGCAGTGGAGACTTTTGTTATGAACTTTAAAATTCATCAAGCACAACATCTTCCCCATATCATCACAACTCAAACTCATAACTCAGTTACAACTAATTTACAGTATATATATAATCAATCCCCATCACATTCTCAATTATACTGTAATAGCACAAGACATAAGGAGTCAATAACATAGGTTATATTATCAAAATATCATCCGTTTCACCAACAATTCATAAACATATAAAATTTAGTTCATATGAGTAATTTTATGTTAATTTAGAAATTGATAATCACATATGAGTTTTAAACTACGATAATACTTACAATTCAAAAGATGTTTCAAAAAATCGTACAACACATGACAAGTATATAAAATAAATTAAATGAGGTTACTTTGTACCAAAACAAATATGTAATACCATAATAATCCAAAGGTCAAAACTCAAATCACCAAAACACAATTAATCTATACAGTTAATTAAATCATACATTAATATAATGTTAATCAAAACAATTAGATATCAATTTAAATAAAACTTATTTCCTTTCCAAACTTAAAGTCCTCCAACAATTTCCCCACTTACAACCATAATTCAATGCTTTATCCTAATCACATTTCTATCATTCAATGTTTTTATTACACTTATTATTAAAGTTATAATAAATAATAATTTCTTTCATTTACCAAAAATCACTAACATTCTCATTTTAAATCCTCAACAAACAAAAAAAAATCACATAAATAAAGTATAATCAAATCCTCATTGCAAAAATCACATTTCTCCTTTTCATTAATTATGTCTCTTTACTAGAATAATTTAAAATATATCTATATCCTCAACTTATTCAAATATTAAATCTCAACATTTAAAATTCCTCCACAACTCCTAATATTTATAATTCATCATCAACCTCAAATCACATTCACTCATTAATCATTAAAATATCATTAATTCATCAATCTATTTAAAATACAATATTCCAACACTTAAAGTTTCACATAAAATTCCTAATATTCATATATCATCATCAACATCAAACCTCATCCATTCAAAAATTATTATAGGTTCAAATGAACTAAAAATAAATGAATTATCTGAGAAAAATTATTTAAAATTCTTAAATTAATCAATAAACAGAATTAAACTAGTTAATACAAATGACTGTTTTAGTTCTAAAATATTGCAGTCATCTATTATTAAAGTTCAAAATCTCTTAAACAAAAAATTTGCTCTATCCCTCAAATAAATTACACTATTCAATTGATTTATATGAGTAAAATAAATTTCATGAAGGGAGTTTAATGATCAGTAGAAGTTTTGCTTAACAAAATGAGCTTTAAATTTTCTTCAATGGCGGACGAACACTATGAGAGAGAGGAAAGAAGGGCAACAGCCCTTCGGATTCTCTCTCACTCACACTCGTATGCATGGCTTGAATAAAGAATGCGGTTAAAATTATCACACGTCACCCAAAAATACAATTACAACGAAGGACCCCATTATTTCATTCTTTCCCATTTATCTCTTTTCTTTTCTCTTTTTATTTATCTTTTTTTAATCATATATTATCATTTATTTTACAATAACAGAATATATTTGACTGAATCCATATTATTCAAATAACTATAGAAATAAAAATTTTAGGATGTTACAACATGTATTAAAAATTTAGTTTTATTTAATAGAAAATGTTGGTATTTTAAATTTAAGCAATGATCAGGCCTTGATGGCTTCCACGCTCATTTTTATCAAAAATATTATGAACTTATCAATAATGACCTTCAGAAAATGTTATACTCATTATGGGATTTAGAATTTGTGCTTAAGAGTTTAAATAATGCCAACATCATTTTGACCCCCGTATTAGATAGACCACAGTCGATTAATAATTTTAGACTGATCAATATATGTAATGCATCATACAAAATCATATCCAAGGTTTTATGTAATAGGCTGAAAGGTCCTTCGTGCGATCTAATCTCTCCCAATCAGAGTGCCTTTCTAACAAGCAGGCTTCTATTTGATAACATCATTCTAGTGGGTGACATCATGGAGCGAATTCATTCTGCATGAGAGGGTAGGAAAGGACTGGCTACTTTAAAAATGAATTTTTCAAAGGCATTTGATAGAGTATCATGGAATTTTATCTCAATTGTATTAAAGAGAATGGGATTCCCAAATAAATAGATAAGAATTTTATATCAATGCATTTCAACTGTGAAATACCATCTTTTGTTTAATGGACAATTAACTTCAACAATGAGACCTGTGAAAGGAATTAGACAATGATACCCTCTTTCTCCTTATATATTCATCATATCACTTAATGTATTGTCATGTCTCATTCATAAAGCAGAGGAGGAAAAGAATTGGAAAGGAATCAAGATATGTCGAGAAGCAAAAGGAATACCACATATGTTCTATGCTGATGATTTCATTTTTTTTCTTTGAGTGTTCCCATACAAGTTTCCAATCTATAAAGAAAAACCTGGAAGTTTTCTATCAAATATCAGGGCAACAAATCAATAGGGCCAAATCCAACTTGATTTTCAATCCAAATATCAGTCATAGAGAGAAGATGAGGTTATCTCAGGATATTGGAATCCATTTTACTACAAGATTTGGGAAATATCTAGGTACATGGGTGGATATTGGGAGAGATAGATCAATTGTTTATCAACAATTAATTTTCTCAATTGAAAGCAAAACAAATGCTTGGAAGGGAAAATTGTTGTCTTAAACAAGCAGGTTAACTTTAATAAAATCCATGCTTTCAACGTCAAACGTTCATATAACGTCATGTGTCAAAATTCCTCAATATATATGTGACAGAATTGATGCGTAATGCTTGAATTTTTCCTGGGAGTCGAATGGACATAAAAGGAAAATTCATCTTACTAGGAAAGAAAATCTTCTCCTTCCTCCCTACAAAAGTGGTATTGGAATTAGACCTACGAAGGTGGTAAATCAAGCCCTTTTAGCAAAGCAAGTTTGGAGAATTATTTATGCGAACAACTCTTCTTCATTGCTAGTCAATTTAAGAGTAAAATATGTAGTTTGAAGTAGAGAATCAATTCTCAAAAAGCCTTACAACTCTTATTGGTTATGGAAAGGGATCATGGAGTCAGCTAATGTCATTATATCCAAACTGAAATGACATATTGGAAATAGATTTGCTATTACTCTCAACCACCCTTTATGGTGGCCTATGCAATTTGGTTCAGTTGACAACTTGAATATTTCAAATGTTGCTGAACTGTTAATGCATAATCGAAGCTTATGGAATCCTCTTGGCTGGAACGCATCTTTGATAAGCTCTTTGTACCCTTTTCACATAGCAAGAGAGATACTTGCCATACCAATTTCTCTTACAAATGAGATTGATAAAATTATTTGGTCTGGTAGTACCACTGACGCTTATAGTGTTAAAGAAGGTTTTAAAACTTTTATGGATTAGGAATTTAATTTTTCTACAAACACAAAACCTTTTTGGAAAATTCTATGGTTAACTAAATTGCTATACAAGTGTTTATTGTTCATCTGGAAATTAATTCACAGAGCTTTCTATGCGATAGATATTCTTAAATCTCATCATGTAAACATTGATGGACCATGTTTATTTGGATGTATACATCATGAGACTCTTAATCATATTCTGTTCGAATGTCCGTATGCTCAAGTAATTTGGTTCGGATGTTTGTTAATAAGTCCACAAGAACATAGGCTCTCAAATTTCGTGCACTGGTTAAATGATACAATTCTACACATTCATTCAGATGGACATATACAAGAATTAAAAGCAATCATCATCTTGTTGAATTTCTTATGGATGAAGTGAAATCTGGCATTGCATGAAGGAAAAATTGGGATTCCGTAAAATGTTGTTAAGGAAATTTCCAGCTTCTTATCAACAGTTGATTAGTCTTTCTTTGTAACTTCCTAATAGGTCTTTGACAACATCTCCATCTTATCAATGGAGAAAAATGATGAGGAAAGTTAAAAGAGGATTTTTTTTTTAAGTTCCGTGACGTATTTATTTGCCTTTGATATCATTCAGTTGGAAAAGAGTTATAGTTCACAGCTCGATTTTTTGATTATATTGTTTACGTGTTCTTTTACGCTAGATGTGCAATTTAGGGCTTCTGATAAATGACTTGTAGAATCTTGATATTGCAAAAGTCAACGGCAAACCAATATAACTCAAATGGATTTCCTCGTCTTAATAAGAAGTAGTTCAATCAAACATATCCTCCTTTCTAAGTTTTTTTAATTTTATCATTACTAGTGTAGTTGATTTAGTTTCTGTAGTTCAATCAGATATATTCTCCCCTCTTAATTCGTTTAACTTTATCACTACTAGTGTAGATGATTTAGTTTCTTTTAATAGGTCATGTAATTTACTTCCTTTTAGTTTTTTTTTTGGCCAACACTTCCTTTTAGTTTGAACTCATATAACTTTTAGGATGTATATATACATCTCAATGATATCAATTTAGTTTTTTCTAAAAAAAAAACAATGACAACAGATTGCTGATACAACATGATTAATCATGAGCCTAAAATAAACAAAGAAAGGAAAATGCTTCCTTTTGATTGGGGTTTGTTCGTCATAACGTTAGAAAAACATATTCACGTAAATCGAGATTAAACTCTTTAACATATCTATCTCATTTACCGTAAATCTTGTTAGAAAAGTAGTTTCCACTGCTAATCTAAATGAACACAATGTTTCAAAAAAAAACCCATCACCAAACAACTTTTTGCATTAGTATAAAGGCATCGTCGCGCAAGTTGAGATGAAAATCAATTCAGCTTCTTATTTGATAGGCCTCGTCGTGCAAGTTGAGATAAAAATGGAATAAAAGAAAATATATTTACATTACATATAATTGAAAAGTAAAATTGTCTAAGTAATAATAACATTACATAATTAATTGGATTATAAAGTTTGTACAATTTAATCTCTAATTCTGTCATAAATAGGATTCATTTGTGTTGAAAATGATCGTACATTAGCCGAAGATTCCTACGACGCGTTTTGTCACGACGAACATGTGAATTACTAGAACATGTAAGGGTGAGCAAAAAAACCGAAAACCGAAAATCGAGTCGAACTAAACTATTACATATATATTATTTTATATAATGTGATAAAATTAGGAAAAAAATAAAATGATAAAAAATAGAATAAAGGAAAATATATTTGTATTATATATAATTAAAAAAATAAAATTTTATTTCATAATTTTTATAATTCAACAATAAATCATAATTTTTTTTTCGTTACATTGTCCAACTAATAATTTTTTTCCGTTATAATTCAACATTACATATAATTAAAAAGTAAAATTATCCAAGTAATAATAACATTATATAATTAATTGGATTTTAATGTTTGTATAATTTGATCTTTAATTCTGTTACTAATAGGATTCATTTGTTTTGAATATATTTAATAAACAATAAATTATTAAATATTATTACATATATTATTATATTTTTTACATATATTATTAAATATTATTATAATATATTTAAAAATTATTATATTATACTTAGATTAATAAATTATTAAATATTTTCGGTTAACCAAAAAACTGAATTGAAATAATTCAGTTATTTCGGTTTAATTAATTTTGAGGTTCGGTTTCAATTCAGTTTTATTTTTAAAAGTGTTTTGGTTTTTCGACTTTTATCGAAAACCAAACCAAAAAATCAATGCTCACTCCTAGAATCGTGGATTCAACGGACTTTTCTTGACGAGAAATTTGATTGTCAAACCCATACATATATGTTGTGACTTTAAGTATACCATGTACAACTTAGAATTTTCACATCTAAGTCGTGATCTAAAGTATCGCAGGTAACGATTTAAAATATTTTAAGTTACGACTTGAAATGCATTCTGGACCGAAAGAGCTTTTTAACTTGTTTGAGATTATATTTTAAAAGTAATTGTACGTAATTCGAGGTAAATAAATAAAATAAATTTTATCTCGGTTTACATGTAAAAATGTATTTCGGGAGAATGCATTCTGAAAAAAATGTATTATCAAACACTAATTTTTTTTAGGAATTTAAAAATGTATTTTTAGGCTCCAAAAGAGTTCCTGGACATGCCCAGTGTGGTGATTACGCCCAAAACTACCGGTTTGGAAGAAAAATAAAATAAAATTTACCTGTTGTCGGTTGCGAATAACTA